>OZ012685.1:61306297-61333797 GCA_963942565.1 Maea johnstoni | reverse complement strand
ATCAAGTCTGCTTGATGTCACTCCATATGGTCTACATACCTTCCTTACAGTAATGACACAATTCTAGCCCATCAAGTCTGCTTGATGTCACTCCATATGGTCTACATACCCTCCTTACAGTAATGACACAATTCTAGCCCATCAAGTCTGCCTGATGTCACTCCATATGGTCTACATACCCTCCTTACAGTAATGACACAATTCTAGCCCATCAAGTCTGCTTGATGTCACTCCATATGGTCTACATACCCTCCTTACAGTAATGACACAATTCTAGCCCATCAAGTCTGCCTGATGTGACTCCATATGGTCTACATACCCTCCTTACAGTAATGACACAATTCTAGCCCATCAAGTCTGCTTGATGTCACTCCATATGGTCTACATACCCTCCTTACAGTAATGACACAATTCTAGCCCATCAAGTCTGCCTGATGTGACTCCATATGGTCTACATACCCTCCTTACAGTAATGACACAATTCTAGCCCATCAAGTCTGCTTGATGTCACTCCATATGGTCTACATACCTTCCTTACAGTAATGACACAATTCTAGCCCATCAAGTCTGCTTGATGTCACTCCATATGGTCTACATACCTTCCTTACAGTAATGACACAATTCTAGCCCATCAAGTCTGCTTGATGTCACTCCATATGGTCTACATACCTTCCTTACAGTAATGACACAATTCTAGCCCATCAAGTCTGCCTGATGTCACTCCATATGGTCTACATACCTTCCTTACAGTAATGACACAATTCTAGCCCATCAAGTCTGCCTGATGTCACTCCATATGGTCTACATACCCTCCTTACAGTAATGACACAATTCTAGCCCATCAAGTCTGCTTGATGTCACTCCATATGGTCTACATACCTTCCTTACAGTAATGACACAATTCTAGCCCATCAAGTCTGCCTGATGTCACTCCATATGGTCTACATACCTTCCTTACAGTAATGACACAATTCTAGCCCATCAAGTCTGCTTGATGTCACTCCATATGGTCTACATACCCTCCTTACAGTAATGACACAATTCTAGCCCATCAAGTCTGCCTGATGTCACTCCATATGGTCTACATACCCTCCTTACAGTAATGACACAATTCTAGCCCATCAAGTCTGCTTGATGTCACTCCATATGGTCTACATACCTTCCTTACAGTAATGACACAATTCTAGCCCATCAAGTCTGCCTGATGTCACTCCATATGGTCTACATACCTTCCTTACAGTAATGACACAATTCTAGCCCATCAAGTCTGCTTGATGTCACTCCATATGGTCTACATACCTTCCTTACAGTAATGACACAATTCTAGCCCATCAAGTCTGCCTGATGTCACTCCATATGGTCTACATACCCTCCTTACAGTAATGACACAATTCTAGCCCATCAAGTCTGCCTGATGTCACTCCATATGGTCTACATACCCTCCTTACAGTAATGACACAATTCTAGCCCATCAAGTCTGCTTGATGTCACTCCATATGGTCTACATACCTTCCTTACAGTAATGACACAATTCTAGCCCATCAAGTCTGCTTGATGTCACTCCATATGGTCTACATACCTTCCTTACAGTAATGACACAATTCTAGCCCATCAAGTCTGCCTGATGTCACTCCATATGGTCTACATACCCTCCTTACAGTAATGACACAATTCTAGCCCATCAAGTCTGCTTGATGTCACTCCATATGGTCTACATACCTTCCTTACAGTAATGACACAATTCTAGCCCATCAAGTCTGCTTGATGTCACTCCATATGGTCTACATACCCTCCTTACAGTAATGACACAATTCTAGCCCATCAAGTCTGCTTGATGTCACTCTATATGGTCTACATACCCTCCTTACAGTAATGACACAATTCTAGCCCATCAAGTCTGCTTGATGTCACTCCATATGGTCTACATACCCTCCTTACAGTAATGACACAATTCTAGCCCATCAAGTCTGCCTGATGTGACTCCATATGGTCTACATACCCTCCTTACAGTAATGACACAATTCTAGCCCATCAAGTCTGCTTGATGTCACTCCATATGGTCTACATACCTTCCTTACAGTAATGACACAATTCTAGCCCATCAAGTCTGCTTGATGTCACTCCATATGGTCTACATACCTTCCTTACAGTAATGACACAATTCTAGCCCATCAAGTCTGCTTGATGTCACTCCATATGGTCTACATACCTTCCTTACAGTAATGACACAATTCTAGCCCATCAAGTCTGCCTGATGTCACTCCATATGGTCTACATACCCTCCTTACAGTTATGGGTGTCAGCTTCCACAATCTCCTCACATATTGCTCCCTAACATCTACTGCTAACACATTTGGAAATGTTTGAAGACAGGGTCTTTAGTTCTTAAATTTACAGCTAAAACTGCCTGACTGAAATGATAGCTATTTTCAGAAAATATTTGAGGAGAAATGATAATCCCAAACTCACGAACAATTATCCTTCAAATAGTTTCCAAAACAAACATTTTAGAACATTTTGTGCCACAGAAACTTTCTGTGGTATGAGTGTGTCTATTGATTGGTCTATAACCTAGGGTCCACCATGTAATTACCACATTCTAACCACATAATCTAGGCAGTGCTACACAACTACCATGTTCTAACCACACAACATGGTAGACACATGGCAGACCCATGGTAGAATGGTGGTAATGGTCAACCACAGGTCTGCCACAGGTCTACCACTGAACCGTGGTCAGACCGTGGAAATTGAAATGTGCACCTTTTTCTGCCACAGGTCTTGTGGTAGAGCAGTGGCAGTGGCAGTGCCATTTAAATTATTTTCAACTGTATATGAGATTCAGACTAGCCAGAAATCAGCAGGCAAGAGTGGGTTGAGCATAAAGTCAGGATCTAAGATTCAACTCTGGCTTGAGGCACTTTAGAGAGTCACCAGTGACTGCAGTTTATCTAGTCTGCAGTTTTCAAATAAACTTTGATTTCATCCACCATTAGGATTTTTTGCTTAGTCAGGTTTAAGTCTTAAAAAATGGCAAAAAGTGATGAAGAAGGAAAATCAAGCGCCAATCCGTACTAACAATAAATCCATCAGACTGAGTGTCATCAAGCCTTCCCAGAGAGAAAAAGACCAGATGATTAAGCACTGTACTTGATTGTGATGAAGGGCATTTTAATGACTGACTGACTTTCTAAGGATAAGGAGGAGAGGAAACAATTGAATATTTCTATTGTATGCCTATGATTGCATGCCTCGTTACACAAGATAATCTCCAGTAGATAATCCTCTTGTCAGCCAGCGTGTCCGTGTCTTTACGTCCCTCCCTCCAGGGCCCCACAGACTGGTCCCTCTCTGGGCCCAGATGGCACCGCTGCCCGCCGCCGTGCCAGCATGTCCGTGTCTTTACGTCCCTCCCTCCAGGGCCCCACAGACTGGCTCTGGGCCCAGATGGCACCGCTGCCCGCCGCCGTGCCAGCATGTCTGTGTCTTTACGTCCCTCCCTCCAGGGCCCCACAGACTGGCTCTGGGCCCAGATGGCACCGCTGCCCGCCGCCGTGCCAGCATGTCCGTGTCTTTACGTCCCTCCCTCCAGGGCCCCACAGACTGGCTCTGGGCCCAGATGGCACCGCTGCCCGCCGCCGTGCCAGCATGTCCGTGTCTTTACGTCCCTCCCTCCAGGGCCCCACAGACTGGCTCTGGGCCCAGATGGCACCGTTGCCCGCCGCCGTGCCTAGTCACAGTCATGCATCAGGTTGTTTACATAATCTAGCGCAGAGGAGGCATCTAAACATTAACGCAGGTCGCCCGCCCCCGCCCGCTGCCTGCACACCTCAGACGCTCGCCATGCCACGACCCTATGACACTGAGTGATATCACTCTAGTTCCTCTCACCACCAATAGGTGGCACTTTGGTCTGCCACACGTACAGCACTGCTGGATATGGTCTCATCTGCGCAATGTACAGTACATAAATAGCATGTGTCCACTGCCTACCACTGCAGGCTGCTGCGACGACGTGCCTCTGCTGAAGACATACATATACCTGGCGCATAGTCCTCCGTTTGCTGCGAGCCATACGCAGCAGCCACAGCAAGCGCAGCTAGCCATTTAGCGAGCATTGTTTGCCTCCATTGTTGTAATGAAGATCTCATCGGCATTATCCTGCCGCATGCAGACTCCTGAAACACACACACACACACACATCCACTATCCACTGCTAGGCAACAGCAAAGCATCCTATTGTCCCAGCTGTCCTTGTTGACTGGCAATCGATTGCTGCGACATGTCCTCTCCATCTCTTAATCCTTCACTTCCTAATCTCTCTAATATACTAATCATTCTCACCCTCTTTTTCAACATCTTACCCATCACCCTTCTTGAACCACCTCCCCTGCATTCTAATTTTCTTCCTCGTCATCCGTCCTCTCTTCCTTATCTTCCTTATAATTGTTCTCATCCTCCTCACCTTCCTTCCCATTCTTCCTCCTCAGGCCTAAAAAAAAGTTGTTTGTTTCCTGTAACCCTACCCTAACAAGTTTTTATTCAAAAAAATCCCTACCCTAAAGTTTTTTCCGCCCTCCCTACTCCTAATCAATGTAAAACATGCATAAAACACATTTTTGACCAAAAAAAGTTTTTTACCGACCTACCTACCCCATTTTTTTCAGACCGTAACAGGAAACAAACAATATTTTTTTCTTGGCCTCATCCTCTCTTTAATATTATCTTCCTACCTACCTTCTTATCCTCTTCCTCACCTTTCCCAACACCTTATCATCCGCAGGGCCTATCCTGGTCGTTAAGTGGTCTATGGCTTGCCAGCAACTGCTTGCTGTCTCTCACCATAACACAGGTTCGAATACCAGCCAGGGCATGTGAGAAAGTTGCCATTGTCTTGGGGCCAGACAGTGGTTTTCGCCTGTTTGTCCAGTTTCCTCCACATCTCACAACTGGCTTGTCACAAATTAGCCTACATATGGCAGAAAAAGTGATGACAATCAAAATTCCAAACTCCTAATTACTCCTCATCCTCATGCTCCTTCCCCTCATCCTTACAGCCTGCAGCAGTTTCTCTCCACCTCATCCTCCTTCCCCTCATCCTTACAGCCTGCAGCAGTTTCTCTCCACCTCATCCTCCTTCCCCTCATCCTTACAGCCTGCAGCAGTTTCTCTCCACCTCATCCTCATGCTCCTTCCCCTCATCCTTACAGCCTGCAGCAGTTTCTCTCCACCTCATGCTCCTTCCCCTCATCCTTACAGCCTGCAGCAGTTTCTCTCCACCTCATCCTCCTTCCCCTCATCCTTACAGCCTGCAGCAGTTTCTCTCCACCTCATCCTCCTTCCCCTCATCCTTACAGCCTGCAGCAGTTTCTCTCCACCTCATGCTCCTTCCCCTCATCCTTACAGCCTGCAGCAGTTTCTCTCCACCTCATCCTCCTTCCCCTCATCCTTACAGCCTGCAGCAGTTTCTCTCCACCTCATCCTCCTTCCCCTCATCCTTACAGCCTGCAGCAGTTTCTCTCCACCTCATCCTCCTTCCCCTCATCCTTACAGCCTGCAGCAGTTTCTCTCCACCTCATCCTCCTTCCCCTCATCCTTACAGCCTGCAGCAGTTTCTCTCCACCTCATCCTCCTTCCCCTCATCCTTACAGCCTGCAGCAGTTTCTCTCCACCTCATCCTCCTTCCCCTCATCCTTACAGCCTGCAGCAGTTTCTCTCCACCTCATCCTCCTTCCCCTCATCCTTACAGCCTGCAGCAGTTTCTCTCCACCTCATCCTCCTTCCCCTCATCCTTACAGCCTGCAGCAGTTTCTCTCCACCTCATCCTCATGCTCCTTCCCCTCATCCTTACAGCCTGCAGCAGTTTCTCTCCACCTCATGCTCCTTCCCCTCATCCTTACAGCCTGCAGCAGTTTCTCTCCACCTCATCCTCCTTCCCCTCATCCTTACAGCCTGCAGCAGTTTCTCTCCACCTCATCCTCCTTCCCCTCATCCTTACAGCCTGCAGCAGTTTCTCTCCACCTCATGCTCCTTCCCCTCATCCTTACAGCCTGCAGCAGTTTCTCTCCACCTCATCCTCCTTCCCCTCATCCTTACAGCCTGCAGCAGTTTCTCTCCACCTCATCCTCCTTCCCCTCATCCTTACAGCCTGCAGCAGTTTCTCTCCACCTCATCCTCATGCTCCTTCCCCTCATCCTTACAGCCTGCAGCAGTTTCTCTCCACCTCATGCTCCTTCCCCTCATCCTTACAGCCTGCAGCAGTTTCTCTCCACCTCATCCTCCTTCCCCTCATCCTTACAGCCTGCAGCAGTTTCTCTCCACCTCATCCTCCTTCCCCTCATCCTTACAGCCTGCAGCAGTTTCTCTCCACCTCATGCTCCTTCCCCTCATCCTTACAGCCTGCAGCAGTTTCTCTCCACCTCATCCTCCTTCCCCTCATCCTTACAGCCTGCAGCAGTTTCTCTCCACCTCATCCTCATGCTCCTTCCCCTCATCCTTACAGCCTGCAGCAGTTTCTCTCCACCTCATCCTCATGCTCCTTCCCCTCATCCTTACAGCCTGCAGCAGTTTCTCTCCACCTCATCCTCATCCTCCTTCCCCTCATCCTTACAGCCTGCAGCAGTTTCTCTCCACCTCATCCTCATGCTCCTTCCCCTCATCCTTACAGCCTGCAGCAGTTTCTCTCCACCTCATCCTCATGCTCCTTCCCCTCATCCTTACAGCCTGCAGCAGTTTCTCTCCACCTCATCCTCATCCTCCTTCCCCTCATCCTTACAGCCTGCAGCAGTTTCTCTCCACCTCATCCTCATGCTCCTTCCCCTCATCCTTACAGCCTGCAGCAGTTTCTCTCCACCTCATCCTCATGCTCCTTCCCCTCATCCTTACAGCCTGCAGCAGTTTCTCTCCACCTCATCCTCATGCTCCTTCCCCTCATCCTTACGGCCTGCAGCAGTTTCTCTCCACCTCATCCTCATGCTCCTTCCCCTCATCCTTACAGCCTGCAGCAGTTTCTCTCCACCTCATCCTCATCCTCCTTCCCCTCATCCTTACAGCCTGCAGCAGTTTCTCTCCACCTCATCCTCATGCTCCTTCCCCTCATCCTTACAGCCTGCAGCAGTTTCTCTCCACCTCATCCTCATGCTCCTTCCCCTCATCCTTACAGCCTGCAGCAGTTTCTCTCCACCTGGGCATTCTCAGGCTCATCTCCAGGTGCAAATATAGCTACACAGCTGCTATGCTGGAATCCCCCCCCCCCCCCCCCTGGCTCAATGCTGCGCACTGATTAGCTAGATCAGTATTACACAAACATCTATCCTGGTCTGCTCTTTCTACGCAAATCCTGTAATTTTATGTGCTACATTTCTATGTGATTTACATATGTACTGCTGCACAAATGAACTTCTATCATAGTTGTAACATTTTGACATTCCTGTGAACAATTCATGTATTATATTTATCAAATATTTGTGAAAAATGGTTGGTAAGCACCTTCATATAATTGTTGAAAAATCCAGTATTTTGTTATTCCTCAAGATTCCTCAAGGAAGATATTATGACTGTAAGATGACTATTACATGTTAAACTTGAACTATGTGTTACATATACAATTCTTACACTATAACTAATACATTTTTATTTTGTTTGTTTTTTCCATCTTCTCACATAACTTTCGGCATAGGTATCTAAATTCATCAAAATCAATCAATTCCTTTCCTTTGGGTGAATATCATTTGACAAGTTATAAGTGAGCAGACACTGCCTCGTTGTTTTATGGCTTCATATATGAATAAGCTGTTGTTACCTGCAATATCATCCTGCTTGTCTTTGTTCCTCTATTTATAGAACAAGAGAGAAAGATACACTGGTGGCTAATCAAAATAACCCATATAAGCAGGCCCCAGGCTAATTCCCCTTTCACAAGTTTCAGGTTACACGTACCGTCTCTCGAGAAGAATTGTGAGTGTAGTGAAGTTTGGCTAGATTGAAATCTTCAAGGCAGCTTGTGTGAATATTGGATTTCAAAGTTGTTGTTTTTTTATAGAAAGGCGAAATGGTTTCCAGAAGAAGCAGATTTAAGAACAGCTAGTGAATCATGAAAAAACTAAACCCCAATACATCTGTTGTAGAAAATATGACCAGTTTTTTAAGAACTACCTTCGTTTTAAAAAATATCTTTCAGTCAGGTATAAATTGATACAAACATGGCCACCAGCCACCAGTCACTTGACAGAGGTGTACAATGTAAATAATGCAGAAACTATTAATGATGGGGGAAAATTACAACACAGTCAGGTTTTTTTGCAAGAAAAGGGTTCAAACAAGACAATCCATATCCTGATATGAATAAATAGTGTTTACAAACATTCTAAAAATATAAATAAAATCAATTTTCAAAGCAAGCAGTGTCAATTCAAATACAGTCAAAAGCATCAGAAAATGCAATATACCACATAATGTCTTCATAAAGTGGTTTTACCACTTGTTTCAACTACAGGTATAATATTCAGGAATACTGGAATAAACTATGTTTAATTGATAGTCAATAACAACTATCTTTCACTTACTTCTGATAAGTGTGTTTTATTCATAAGATATTGGCAGTTTTATGCAGCCAGCCCTAAACTCTCCTGATCCATCTCCTCCCTGGCATTCCCAGCAGTGTAAAGCTAACAGGGCCAGATCAATGCCGCGACACAATTCCTTCACTCCGTGATAAAGCTGACTTTCCGCTGTATTCATATGAACAGAGGATCTGCTGTGTGTGATAAATGAAATTGATGTTTTGCCCGTCCCAGTGGTTCCCCGGCCTTGCCGCTGCTTCACCTGTGTGTATTGGCTGCGGACCTGCTCTCTCAGATGCTCCGAGGCACAGCAGCGGCTGTGAATGTGGAAAAGAGCTGATACATTAAGGGCCAAGGACTGTTGATCTAGACACAGTTAGACGTGATAATGATTGATTGCCTTCAGTTTTCTCCAAGCCTCTCGCCGAGGAGGTTTTTTCCTCTTTGGCGCAAGCTTTACCCATCAATGCCTAGAAGTTCCTCAAGACAATGTTATGGCTTCTGGATCTACAATATTTGACAATAACTCAGGAATTAAGATTTATGTTACAAAATATTTTAAGGATATATTTCATGGTAACAATGGCCTGATTAATATTTCTCCTACAAATATTTTTTATGCTTTTTCCTGAGCAGGGGTGTCCAACTGCCTAATCAGCGTGCTGCAACAGACACCTCATCATTCAAGCACAACAATTCACAGCCATTAACTCCTAAAGCTACAAAGACAATGGCCTTGTAAAGAAATAATTGCATGGAAAGTCCCATGTAAATATTTTGTTGGCTTGATTTAACAAATGGCTACATTTCACAAGCAACTCTCTTGTGAAATATCCCTCAAGAAACATTTGCTTAGCTCAAAAACACAAGAAGAAGAAATAGTCAAAGAACAATTAATCCTGATAAAAAAAAACTTCAACATATTATTTCCAAGGATTGAACAGGCTCAGAAAAAGTTGAAAGTCATGATCGTTTCTCCAAAAACTAATGAATCAAATTGTCTATATATAAATTTACTAAATGTCAAAACAAACTTTGTATGATCATTCTTCTATTTACTCAAAATGGCTGTTCCTGAGACAAGCAAAATAAAGAAACGAGCGTAGAGCCGCCATGTGTGAGCACATGCACCTGTTGCTCAATCAGCCCGTCATGACCACGGTGACCTTCAGGCCAATCTGCGACCTTGAGGACAATAAACCAAATTTCTAAAGAGCACATGGGAGTTAACTCGGCCATTCATCTTCCAACCACCTGCACACTGGGTGACTTTCCCCGGGTTGACAACTAGTCACCTGGAACGGCGTCCACTGGCAGAGGTTCAATGACTGGTTAATAACACCCTAACCTGACTCCAGCAGGGGCAGCAAGAAAGCATTGGTTTCAATTCTATCATACTCTATAAATATACATCTAGGGCTGTCATTGTTTCAAATTTTTATTTCGATTCATAAATTCTTTTCAGTTTCAATATAATGCATTGATATATGCACATAAATATGCTATAAAGTCAGAAATCATGTGGCATTGATTATGGTTTTCCATCATATCATAAGTATCCTTCCTCATTTCTTTGTCTATGACAATGGGAGAAGGAAAGTGCAGCAAAACACCATACATTACAACTTGTAAACATCAAGAGCGATGCCCAAAAGCTGCAAAGATGGAGTCAAATTCATAGAGAACTAGATTATTTTCTTTTAAAGCTAAAAATGTATTATGAGTTGCCAAAAAGAGATCTAAGGTCTTCTGAGAATGTAATAAATTTGATAGAAATCCTCTTGCATTAATTGAAGTTTCGCAATTAGTAGTGTTCTTCCGATTGTTCGAACATGCCATACAGCGTTCGTTTGTGCCTCCAATTATGATGATCGAACGCAATTTTACATGTTCGAACAAAGAAACAAACTTGTATAAAAACTACTTTCAAAGAATAAGTGGACTTTCGGTAGTCCATCCAGCCAGAAAAACTGAGAAACAATTCTCAGTGATTCCCTGTGATTGACAGGTGGCCGGGATTACGGGGTTTTAAGCGGTACCTTATGTCTAAGGTAAATAATAATGGCGGCATGGAAAACCATGTACACAACTTCGATTATTAATCGGTCATCAGTCGTTCAGATGGACCGGTGATCGACTTTTGACCGATTCCAAACACTAGCAATTAGTGTTTATAGGTTCATTATTAATCATTCAACTTACAAATCGAATTGTGGCTATATAAAGATATTTCCAGCAATACATTTGGTTTCTAAGTGAAGAGTAAGGTATGCTGCAATATTACATTGAAAGCTCTATTGCAACAAATTGCATACCATCAAACCGCACTTAAGTGTCTCTCACTGTTGTGATATAATAATTAATTGCATTTAGATATATATCTATATCTGCATAGTGGCTTTCGGCAACATCAGGAATCATTCCTATGAAGCAATGCATTAGTGCCTCAAATAATTTGGGGAAAGTGTCTCGAAGACTAACTTTGGAATTGGGAATTTCAATTATAGTCACTTTCCCTGCCAAATTTTGGCAAAGTCATGACTATAGCCGATTGTAAGTGGGCAGGAAACTGGACTACCTGGCAAAAACAACCATCTAACCTCAAGTCACAGGCAACTTTCTCTCATGCTCAGGTCAAGATTCGAACCCAGGAAGTCGTGAGAGACAGTAGGCAGTCAATGGCCCTCTCTTTCAAAATGTTTTCAATAACAGCTATTTCCAAAGTTTGGGCACAACAGCCATAATAGGCTTATTATACATGACTTCTTTAACCCATTCAGGTCTGTAGTGTTCTTAAAGAGCCAGAATGATTTTTAGTAACCTGTCTAAATAATAAATACTTGAAGGCAAAATGTTAATCACAATCCAACTGACAACTGACTCCTCCAAAAATTGTGTGTTGTTTGGAATGTTTAAGCACATACAGAAAGGAGCTATAAGCATGAACAGGTTGATGGAAATTGAGTGGCCACCATATGAGAGCAAATTTCATCTGTTCATGAGAGATACCATTAAGTTTGTTCCATGACCTTCTGAGAGATTGAGTGTCTTATATCCTACTGCTTCTCGCCTTAGTAATGGACTTAATCACCTTCATATCTAATATCTTCTAATTTTAAGCGTGAAGTAATTGCAAAAAAGCTCATTCCATTAAATCCCACCAGCGTCCCTCTTTATAACTGTGCCAACTGAACGGACACATGGATGACAATATATCAACAAAATGGTCGTCTCTGCTGGGAAATGCGCCTTTACATCACGAGAGGTCGCGTTAGGAAATCGTAATGAATCATATCAAGTAGGTGAGCCTAGAGTTTGGCTAACTTGTGCGTCTCGCGTAGGATTTCCCCCGCACGCTTTATGGCATTTTACGGCGCTTTACAGCGAAAAGAAGAGCCTGATTAATACACTGCAACTCATGACATTATCAGCCTTCACCCTCCACTCTTCATCCTCAGTGAAACGCTAGCTGCCCACTATAAATCACACCCCATATTAATCAACCTCAATGAGTCATTTTTCTGCCTGCCACCAGAGGGCGCCTGTAATTGACGCCAGACGGCATCAGAGGCGGACACCGCCATGGCAATTAGTCATAAATGTTGCCTTACAATGAAATAAACTTCCCTCATCCATCTTTCTCCACGCAATTTATTCATTCCCACCGTATTCCTCTCAAACATCACGGCAACCTTTTAAACTGATCACTAATAGTATATAATCAGCCTGATAAGCATAGCTAATTCATGTAAATTTGTTCACAACAGAAAGTGTGGCCTACCAATTATTTGTTTCTATTGTGTTAGTCTGATTTACGTTTTTTATAGGTTTAAACAGTTAAAGACATGGTTTTAATGATATAGAAACGTAAGATCAGGATTATTCATCTCCCTACTCTTTATTTATTGTTCTGGTGGCATCTTGCAGTTACATGGATTGCAATTAAATATTTCTAACTGTCGATCTCTTTTTCTGGCGTTCACAGCGGAGTCTTCAGAGCCCAGACTATTCCGTCATTAATGGCAAGTATAACTGGAGAACCAGGACAAAATCACTGATTAAACCACAAGTCACCTGAAACATCATCACACGGAAATTGGCAGTGCATGGTACAACATGAGCAATCTGCATATAATGCATTACAGCATTAAGCAACTTATCTAACACAATTAAAAGGGAATGGCACCTTTAAAATTTTCACGAAACTGACATAATGATATCTTGTTAATTCTAGCACTGTCTGCTTCAGAAAATATATATTATTATACCTCACGTGAAGATTCTAGATTCTGGTTGGTTAAGGGCCATGGATTAATCGCCATGATTTCCTCACTCCTTAGTGACAGGCTGTTGTCCTTAACAGCTTATGAAATACAGGTGAACTTGGATATGAGGGACTCAATGCGACCAGGAAAAATTGGTCCGTTGTATGCAAAATCCGTTGTATAGATATGACGAACACTTGATATGCATCGGACTGGGACCAAGCATATATCGTCTGTCATATGCAAAAATCCGTTGTACAGTGGTCCGTCATATCCAAGTTCACCTGTAGTTGAATAATTCACGGCAACAGCCATGAATTAGTTGAATAATCACCGCTAGCCCAAAGAATAATGACCGCTAGCCCGAACCCCTACAGAGTTTGCCGAGTGACCTACCGGTGTAACTAGTTCAACAAGGCAAACGACGAGTATTTATCCAAAATCTCTGGTGTTTGTAATTTTTCCCCCTTTTGTGTTCGGCATAATAAAACAGATATGACATCCGTGTGGGGTTTCCACCAGGAATAACTTCCCCTCGAGAGGATTGTCGCCTTCGGGCTACCCCCTCCAGCGACAATCCTCTCTCGCGGAAGTAAATCCTGGTGGAAACCCCACACGGATGTGATATTCGTATAGTGACCTTCCCTTGCGCGGGCACGTCCAGGAAGCACTTTAGTAAATTCTATGTATATATCTAATCTTAAATGATACGATACTTAACTTTTTGATAAATCATTTTTGCCATTCGTTATGGGTATTTAGTATCATATCAAGTACCATAACCTATCTCTAACAATGAACATATGTGTAGATTGAGCAGATTCACAATATCCTTGTATAAACAAGCAGTGAGTCACACCAATGGCTAGTTTGTTAATAACCCATCTATTTTGGTGACATCTTTTTTGAGCAGAATATTTGGGCAGATTCATCAAAGAGGAATGCTCATCAGTCAAATATTTTATGAAAATGTGTCTACTTCTGATTTTTTCCATTAGCATCAAAGATACAGACAACATTGGTGAAGGAGATTCGCTGATAAGAAAAGGCTCAGAAAGCAAGAATGCACACAATATCTGTAGGAGAGTTGTTTCTCGGGTTGAGAGAAAGTCACTGTGAAATAGAACCATCTCACCAGCAGACATTGTTGTATACCGTTCTTCCATTGACCTTGTATTTCAGCATATTATAAGATGAAGGTGCTTTCTTCTACAACAATAGCAACCTATTGTTTTCAACCGAAATTTCTATTGTAGAGAGGGGTTCATTTATCAATTTTATACATCAATTTTTTCAATATGAGGAGACAACTTGTCTTTCTCTTGTGCTATATTGTATTAAACTGTATACTATTGTAGTATCTAATCCTGGCGTGCAAGGGTTAATTCACTATCAAAGCTTTACTAGATGCAGACAATGGTTAATACACTGTCAAAATTATTATATTCAGCCAAGTGTCAATACAATATTGAAAATGTTATTTCTAAACAAGGACAAATACATAATCAAAACTACTACTAATTACACACCAGGGTCAATAATGTATCATAAGTATTATTCTCAGACATTCAAGAATTAATACAATATGGCAACTGTGATATCCAAACAGGATTTAATACTGCCCACAGGGGCTAAGTCTAGCTCGGTGCCAGTGTGGCTTGGCAATAACGCAGCAGTCCTGAGACACTGGAATGGACAGCTGCAATATTGTTAGTGACCTTATTGCCATGAGGGGAATTAAGCTTTATAGCTTTATTGCAGCAATTGCAGAGCGAATGCTGCAGGGAGCTTTTTCCTCAGGCATTAAGCTGAGTGCTGTAAGTCTGTAGATGACTCTCTAGGCCTGAACATACCATCTTGAGGGAATTTGGATTTTTTTTCTATTTTCTGCTAACCTATGGTAAGTTAATGACTAGTTGCTGATGGTGTAGGAACCCAGTGGAGAAAACAACTGACTGACCTTAAGTAACTAGCAACTTTCCCTGACACCTAGAGTTGGAGAGAAAATGAGCAATCAAAACACCTGGCATGTCACAGCCAGCCAGCAGCCTCCTTTATTATGGAGGATCTAGCTATTAAACCCAATAGCCTAGCTTTACTGCAGCTGGTCCTGATGAAGCCATCAAACCCAAAAACCTTTTAGGGGGATAGTTCCGTTCAGACCAATTTGAACCCTGAACCCGTTTTAGAGGATGAAACAGATCAAGGGTTATATTCGGTCACTGAATATCCATCAATGTATTAATTCCTCAGTGGACCACATATGGGGGAAGGATGACTGTATTCACTTTCACCTTAACAGCTGAAATTCACAGGGTTCCTGTGAGTTACTCAACCTATATTCTGTAAATCTCGAAGGTGTGAGGGGAAAGGATAATCTTATGATGGGGCTTACTCCTCCACCTTAATCCAATAATCCTGCAGCAGTAGGGAGTAAGATATTAAATCAGGGGCGGGATAATCTCTCTGTTAGAGCCCTATGAAACAATCCGTTTGATGATCCACCCCCCTTCCCCCCACGCCGTGGGGGATAGAATCCTCCTGGCCATACTCTCTCCACAGGTAATGCTGACAAACAACAATTTACATGCAAGTGGGCAGCTTTAATTCCCTAAGGGCTGGCTGCTGGCCTAGCTGCCTGCGCCGCCGCCGCCGCCGCCGCCGCCGCCGCCGCATTACCTGTCATGTTGCAGGCACAGCCATCAGGGGCACACACGTACAGGAGGCTTTCTTCAAATATCATGTGACCTCGATCATGATTTAAACCTTTGTTATTTCTTTGCTAGAGTGTTGTACCAGAAGAAACCAGTTGATATCTCGATGAAGAAAGTATCTTTTGTGAAAATATTTTAAGGTAAGTGTTTATTAGAACCCAACACTTAAGCTTCCTTTACATATTATATGAATTCATGTTTTATTCTGTAATTTTATCCAAAAGTATCATCACTCAACTGAAAAATCTTTTTGAAAAGACTTGAAGGAGAAATGTTGAGTAGTATCCAATCTACAACTCTCCATCAAATATTAGGTGAATTCATGTGTTAACCCTCCAGTATTTCCAAAATTACCATAGCTCTAGATGACACGTTTATATTATTAGCCATAAGCCGGCCTAAATTGGTTAAAGGGTCGGCACCAGTCTGCATGTCACATGCCTAATGCAATCCAACAGCTCAATTGCATTTCATCTCCCAGTGCGAAACTGCTGAATAACAATGTTAGGGCAGCAAATGCTGAACTTTGTATGCAAAACACACAATGAATTGCTCTGAGCTGGTGGGAAGGCCAATACATGTATTATGGCACCACACAATGAGCACATTTAAGACACAATGAGAACCACCAAACTTAAAACAAAGCTTCTCCAAACACAAGATACATTGTTCAGTAGTACCTCGGAACTGAGAGAGTCTGAATGTTGTCCCTTAAGAACAAATTGTGTAACTGTCCCCTTACCAGATGGAACTCCCACTTCCTAGGAAATTCCATGATTTTCCAAGGTTTATCCAAGGATTTCCTTGGTATTCCCAGTTTCATTTGATTCAGGTCATTGCAGACTTCAATCTTATCCCTTAGCTATAGAATTAACCCCTTCAAGTCCTAAACTGTCATAATGATATCTGATTGCCAAAAGTATCTTTCCAAAAATATTTGAAGTAGAAATGTGCTTCAGATCCCTCATGACAGTTCTTTAAATAAATTTTGAGTTTTCACTTTATTCACATAAGCAATTTTCTGAGGTATCATCAATCCAGATGTTAATCCCCTCAAAATGGGTGAGGAAAATGGCTACAAAGGTCCAACCATCCTTCAGGAGAATTCCATAAGCTGGAAATGTAACTTAAGAAACTTCTTTCCTAAACTGTCAGACATAAGAGTGTGTGGCATTAGGAAATGAAGCTCAGCCATCATCAATTTCTTAATTCTCTGTACATGTATCCTTTTTTTCTTATTGATGCTTTTAAATTCAAAATTTTCTAGAAATTTACTGTGTCAAAAATGAACTCCTGCACAAACTACATAGTGATGTGAGTGCGACTTGAAGGTCATTTTGGAGGTTGATTCACAAGGTCTCTTGCTGTGGGCTGAATGCCTTCCAACTTTTCCTGTATAATAGTTATTATCAACTTCAGTATGACAAATAGCTCATGATTATTGTGTCTGCTCAGTTGTTACTGATCAGTTGCTGCTGCTGCTGCTGCTGCTACGGTAGCCGTGGCAACAAGGCATCTAGTGCTGCCATCATCTATCATACAACTAACCCGTCCAGTTGTACCAGTGATATATTGTCTGTAGAAATGGCCATTACATGCTTGATGTTCATAGTCATGAAGTGTAGTTTGGGATACATCCAAACTTTCTGACTTGTAATAGATATGCCTACACGGTCTGAGCAATTCATTGAATAATATAAAATTTGACATTCAGGGCAAGTTTCCGCTGGATTTATGATGCTTTAGAAAATAATCTAGACCTTGGATATGGTCAGAAAATATGATATTAAGTTGAAAAACATTTGAGAGAAAGTCAATGATTGCTCTGCGCTTAACATTTCTGCAGAGGGTAGAATGGATCAGTACAATGTATCTCTCCCACAAATGAATACCATCAAAAAGAGGGTCTACTAGTAGCATGGATCCCTGAGCCATTCATACATGTAGATCACTTTGATAGGCATCTCTTAATTCACAAACTATGTGAAATTGTTAGTAGGGTTCTGATCAACATTTCTTTTTATGATGCTAAGCAAAAAGGAAAACAAAGATTTTTTTGATTTTTTTTAAAAATTCATTTCAATTTTTCCCACAAACTATCCTGTTCAAAAACAAATCAGCAAAGCTAAGGGGGGTAGTTTTTGTATGCTAGAGGCATGAGGGATAGTGAGGAAGAGGTCAATGGGGTTTAAGTGTTGCACTTGTCTAGTACAGTAACGGGGATAGGCGGCACTGGGCAGGAGAGCATCTAGATGACTTTCTTGGCTAAATTCCAACTTGGACATTATCCTCTCCTATTTTACGTAATGGACTATACCCTTCAGCTGAACCTTTTCCCTTTCCCTAGAAATGTCATCCCAGAAAAAAAGGATTTCCTCGAAAATCTCAGCCAAGTTTGCTAAAGGTACAGGGTTGAACTGATCCCAACAATGCCTGTGGTCAATATGCCACAAGGTAGTCCCTAAAACGTAGTATTCCCGCCACCTGTTTCCATTAGAATCAGTTGTCCACATAAGGGCTTAACATGTTTGTTTTTTCATTGACCCAATAGGGCTACTAGTATTCCCCAGATTTAGTAGCCGGGCTACCAGAGATTTAGTATAGTGGCCTAGGGCATGGGGGTACCTTGTATATAGAGCTCTTGGGTAGTGTTCACTTTGATAAATGCTGGATTGATATATGATACTTTTGAAAGCTAATACCCAGAGAGACCATCAACTATCTTCACATCTCTGGTAACTACAGCCAGTGGCAGGAGGTGGAGGAAACCCGAGTACCCAGGAAAAACCATTAACTAACCTCAACACACCTCACATCTGCACATGGCAACATTATCTGATATACGCTATACAGGTAGAGCTTGCTTGAAATTATGTTTTTATGTTTTGTTTCCCAGTAGGCTTGTAAGCATTGCATTGTTGGTTTACTGCAATGGCACCTGCTCCTGTTGTGTGCTACCTGTTCTGCACATCTGCGAGAGGTGGACATCTGGCGACACTTCCCCTTACAACAGGCCCCACCATGCACACAGTAAACAGCACTATCTCCACAACAATACAACAATACTCTCTCTCTCTCTCTCTCTCTCTCTCTCTCTCTCTCTCTCTCTCTCTCTCTCTCTCTCTCTCTCTCTCTCTCGCTCTCTCTCTCTGCTGGGTACACATATTACACATCACACATCTGCTATCCCTTCCCTTATCGTATGATTTCTCACAGCAGCCAAACAGCCTGAAAACTTAGGTGGAGGCTTTCAGATGAAAACAGTATATTAATGACAAATCTCCTGCAAATAGTTCGAAAAATCATTAATTCCTAAGTTATTGTCATAAGTATCCGGTATGTGTCTGATGTTGTTCTAAGCTAGGTCTAGTGCAGCAGCCTCAATTGCCCTGTATTTACTGACCACTGAAGTGAGCTGTCCAGGCAGCTGCTCTAATGAGTGGGGCTATCCCCACAGAGACAAAACTACTGTTATGACAACTTGGCAGGAGGCCTAGCAATAATATTTGCCGTTGTTTACTTCTACTGTGTGACCCTCAATCAGTCGCTGCTGCACTGGGACCATATGCGGTCAGCTTTCCCTAATGGGGATTTGGTAATTGGGTTTGGAATTTTGTTTATGTTTAGTTTTTTCTCCAAATAGAGTCTGAATCATGACTAGCCAGTTGTAAATGGTAGAAAACCTGAGTAATAATAATAATAATAATAACAATTAGTGATAATAATAATAATAATAATAATAATAATAATAATAATAATAATAATAATAATAATTATTATTATTATTAAACCTAAGTACTAGAGGGAACACAGAGTACCCGGGGAAAATCCTCACCTCAAAGTTCAAATGGCAATTATATATATATATATATATATATATATATATATATATATATATATATATATATATATATATATATATATATATATATATATATATATATATATATATATATATATATATATATATATATATATATATATATATATATATATATATATATATATATATATATATATATATATATATATATATATATATATATATATATATATATATATATATATATATATATATATATATATATATATATATATATAAACAATACAAGCATATTCATCTCATTCTTTTCCTGATAAACAATGTATGACTTAGGACAGCTATACCACTGGCCTTTTTTGAGTGTAGCGGAGACTTGACTCTATTTCATTGTCACAATGGCAGTGTTGGTGCATATATTCATTACTAATTCAGTACACAGATCAGTACAACTCAAACACACTCATGAAGCCTGCTGGCAAGTGAGCAATGCCATGGGACACTAGCCCTCCAGGACTGACAGCTAGAGAGCACTGTATAATGTGCAATATCAACACTGTAGTATAATGTGCAGCAATCGTCTTTTTTACTTGGAACCTATTTGTTTGCCTCCAGTGTGCAAACATGTTCTGAGTATATTTTAGTCATCAAATAATGTGACTTTTGAAAAATAATTGAAGAGGAGTTGTCAAATACCACAGGCATGACAATAATTAGTGAAATACTTTTTAAAAATATAGCTTTCTGATCAAGATGTTTCCTTATGTGTCAAATTTGCAAGATATGTGAAAGTGTTAAAATACATTGCAAGGATAGTCTGAAATATATGCAAATACCTTTCCCCCAGTCTACACATATTTAATTGTGGCTGGCTGTATCACCAATGGAAATTGAATATTTATGAGATATTTTGAAATAGAAAGTTTTCAGATGCCCATTGGGGGATGAGAATAATAATTTGAGCAGTATTAGCTGCAAATGGATGTTGCTTAGTTCTGTAAGTGTGTAGTCAGCATGTCAGTGTTATGTGAATCAACACAGCTTAGACAGATAAGTTAACCCTTTCCTGCCAGTGCCACTGTTCATGCTACTGTTATTGTTACTGCTGTTGCTACTACTGCTACCACTCCTGCTACTACTACTATGACGACGACTACTACTACTACTACTACTACTACTACTACTACTACTACTACTACTACTACTATACTATTACTACTACTACTACTGTCCCATTTTCTTGTTTTAGTTACTGCTGCTGCAATGCATACTACTATTATTGTTATTGCTGGGACTGCTCCCGCTAATACAATTAAAGTAACTGCTACTGCTGCTTTGTTATTCTCTGTGTTTCACAAACAGGACCAAACTTCAAGAAGATGTATTTCTCTCTTATGAATGTTCTCAGCAGAGATTTAAGAGCTCAGGGATGTATGGCTTAAATCATTGGTGGGATGTGTTGCTAACAGACAAGATTCCGCCATTATGTTATCTGTTCAACTCATAAATCCCCCGGTGGTCGGATATGACACGAGTATGAAAATAAATTTCTAATAATCAGTTCTTGAGATCAGCTTTGAAAAGAAATTATTCATTAAAATCAATTTCACATAAAAGTCCAATTTTGTGAGTTTTAAGCATGTCTGTAGGAGTACATAACAGCGATCTGAGTGCTATTGAAACCTTTAATAGCCCCATCCCAAAACATACCTCACAGCACCATAATCATCTAACATTAGCTCCAGAATCTACAGATTCCTGAGTGTTATCAGGTAAAGAATATCATAGCCAACCGTCGTTTGTCAACCCATAACCTATTTCATATCAATATTTACTACTTTTCACTTAAATTGCTGCATTGCTGCATTGCTGCATTGCGTAGGCATTTCACTAGGAGTCTGAGCATGTGTGAGCCCCGGATGTGGAAGGGGTTAAGGGCATGCGTTCTTGGTGGGACTTGTTGCTAACAGACATGTTCCTGCTGCTATCTCTTTACTACTGCTCCGTGTCATCAATGTCAAGCAGGCAGTTCAGTAGTAGTAACATGCACCCTACGCTATCTCACCTCCTGAATAGCAAAACAACCAGTTAGCACACAGCTAGCTGAGATGTGGGAGCACAGAGGCGCTGCAAACTCACGATAACACTGCTGCCAGTACAAACATAACGGCTGGAGTAATCATAGCACTAGCATCCTCACAATCTCATCCCCTTAACAAGAAAACTACCAGTAAGCACACGCAGGCAAGGGAACTCCTGAAACACAAAGCACTTTAAAGAGCTAGTATCAGCATCAGGTCCACCTTAGAATCTGTAGATTACCTTCAGACTCTCACCTCCCTCACAAGAAAACTTGTAACTACTAAGCACGCTAGTAGCATGGGAGTGTGGCGTCCTTAGAAAGTGCTCTGTAGAATATCTGCAACAGGCAATAGCAGACATTACACCTTCATACTTCCAGAACATGACACAAGAAGTTAGCACAAAGAGGCATGCGAGTACATAACAGCCCATTTTTTTCAATGGCATAACTGCATTAGGTACAAGTAGAAGTAGGAGCAACAGAATCATATCCACTAAACATGAAAATAACAAGTTAGAACAAGGAAGCATGGGGATATAAACCTCCCTGCAACCACCAAAACAAAATTCTCAGAAAATTGTACAAGAAAACAACTCTTTTTAGTTTCTGCATTTGTAACACAGTAACCTGCCTCCACCAATCAGAGGCCTTCAAAGGTGTAGAGTATTTGGCATAACCCACACCTTTTGAGCCTAACTGCTGTTATTTTGAGCAATGATAGCAAGTTTAGAAGCTCCATTCAGCCACCCACCCATGAGAGTTGAGCTGGTAGCAGTAGCAGTAGTAGGACCCTCAAGATCCCACCTCCTTAGCACAAAACAAGCAGTTAGCACTGAGAGACAGAGTGGCGGGGAAATACTAAACCCAAGCAAAATGGAAGAAAAAAGCAGGTTTGTAGAGTATCTACAGAGGGTATATAAACATTGTGGGTAGTTCAGGAGGCAGGCACTAGTGATAAAACAGAGATTTGGGTCAGCAGTCTAGACCTCTGCTTAAGCTATTAAGCCCATGTACATACTACAATCAGAATAGAGCCATCACTCTAGTTGCTACAGGATGGTATTGTCATCAGCATATAGGTGGCAGCACATACTCCATATCCACCAGGCACACGCTGAACATGGCCTGCTTTATCCTAATTTATCAAGAAAGTCCAGTTTGAGAAGCAAGTATATGATGCCAACATTAGTGTAAAACAAATTTAATATTTAACTCAAACCAAGACTAGCCAGTAATTAATGGTAGTAGTAGCCAGGTCCAACTCTATTATCCATTTTATATATTGCTTCTTTCTAGTAATAGAGTAACTTCCCCGACTCTTGCAATGATAAAAATCGACCTTCCCCCAAATTTCTCCCTCAGTGCCCAAACTACTTCATACCTGACTGCACTAGGATGCTAAATGTGAGCTAGCAATGCATGCCTATACTTTTTATTTTTTTGATAAACTCACTTAAAATGTGGAGGTAGCTCAATGGATTCTCAATAGCCTTTATTTACAATAAAAATTATGTCTCTAATAAGAATTCAAACATTAGCTCTTTCAAAGATCTTGCGACAAGTCAATGATAGGTGAATTCATAGTGGTACCCGATGTTTTATAAAACGTTTACAAATGATTAAATGTGTACATTCTCCAGTGATCGGATACGAGTTGCAAAAGCTGAAGTAGCAGCACACATCCATATACATCCAATTATATGCCTAAGCTATTATTTGAGCAATTGTGTTAGGAATGAAGTCGCTATTGGGGAAACAATTTTTTAACATTGGCAGGTATAGGGAGAGAGACAAACTAATCAATAAACTTCAACAAATTCCCATCTTGTATGTATACTTAGAAATTACAAGTACATTTGAAAATATTGTTATTACAATTAGAACAAATTAGCGACATATCAAGACATATTTGACTTAAAGTTCATGAGACACAAAAAAAGGTTGTTTTTTTTTCAACATGAATTCATCCCATTTACGCATGTAAACCATTTAGTAATGGTTTACTACCTACAAAAATACTGATAAGTAGTTTAGAGATGGTTTTGTCTACTAGCCTAATGAGATTGATACCTCACGGCCGAACAGAGCTCTGCATGTGTTAGTCATTGTTTGATCCGCCAGGTGGCCAATCTGACGTCATAGTTGTCAACTCGTTGCCAGCATGAGCTTGGCCAGTCAATGAGCGTAGCACCGGCGGGACATACAGGACTGAATAAATACATCTTAAGTACATGTAGTTGCTGACCAGCCTGACTGGCCAGCTGCATAATATCTCCATTAGTCAATTACACAATGGGGCTTCATAAGGAAAGGCTGCTTCATTTCAGGTTAAGTTTGCGTATGTGGGCCGAGTGAGATCAGGGAGCCGGAGTCTCCATAGAACACACAGGGCCAGTCAGAGGCCTGAGAGGGTCAATTTAAGACTACCATCTGTAGTGTGTTACAGCTTGTTTTATGACACTCTACTGCCTATCTTTATTCAAGTAGTCCACTAGCCATGGGTGTCAAGATGCCCCTGTGACTCCCGCTGAGGCTGAGCGGTTAAATAGGACCTTTTAAAATAGAGATACAGGCCTAACAGGGAGTAGTGGAGTGTGAAGTTACTTGTCAGTGGCATACTAAGCACTCAATATGACCCATAACTTTGAACATGAGTTTCACTGATTTGATATACCCCCTTTTAAATGTGCAGTTCTGTGTTGACCACCCATTTGCAAACCAGCAGAATGAAACTGGAGCTGTTTTATCCTTCACTGACTTCCCAAAAGAATTTGATTTCCTTTGATTTGGTTATATCTATATTCTAACACTACAGTACCTATTCTTATATCAAATTTTGCAAAACATATACTTTTTAAAATTTCATCTTGTGTGCATGAAAGAAGAAATATTAACGTACAAATGGAATAGTACTTTCATAAGGGATACACTCAGTCATAAAACATTTAAGTCTCAAAGCACACACCTAATTCTGAAATATTGTGTTAAGGTCTAAATAAATATTTAGCAACACATTTTGTCTCACAAAAGTGATTGTATAATCAATAACAATATAACAATATAATCCGTTACAGGAAACAAACAATTTATTTTTTTAGGCCTTATTATAAAAAATATAATAATATAACTCAGCAATAACTGGAAAGGCAGGTGGAACTACTGGCTTGATCTTCTTATTTACTAGATCTCAGGATCAAAAATCCCTGCTATGTCAGATTTAGATCTGCAGTAACCATATCCAGTAACCATGGACACCCCATCATGCCTACCGTGTGACACACTGAGTACACGACAACAAGTCCAGAACGGGCATATGCCATTTGGGTGATATCATGATATGGCAACAGTAAAAGTGCTATCCTTGAAGTGGTCGGAGTAATGGCTTCGAATGCTGCCCCGGCTGTCCTGGTATTATGCCGTGGCAATGTGCTCTTATATCCCATTCTCTCCATTTATTGGGGTATTCAAAGAACCTTTTGTTTGAGCCATGGCACTTGTATGTAATGAGCTGCAAGTCAGTAGAGCACAGCCTTTTATAAGTGTAGCATTGCCGCGAGATCAGGGGCCGACTGATGCTGTGACCTTAATGACGTAGTTAAAGCGGGGATTGCCGATGTTCACCGAGTGAGCCCATGAAAGTACCCTCCCAAGGGCTGCTCTTCCCTACACTCATTTTGGCACTTTAAAAATGCATTAGTTAACACAAATAATGAACATTTACATTAAATTATTGTTTTTTTACTCTTTGTAGATTGATAATAATTTATAAAAAAAAACTTAAAAATTCATGTCTCATGAACTTTAAAGCTGTAATTCCAGTTTAGTTTAACCCTTTACAATATTTCTTTCAACATAAATTACTCTTTTCGAAAAGTCTTGATCAACATTGTCAGACCATGTATGCACTCCAGATGCGAATAGGTTAACCCATCCATGCAGGGAGATCTCCTTGACAAATGCTGGCCTGTGCCAATCACACCACTTTACAACTGAGCAGAAATTAACAAAGGATTTTAAGAAACCTGTGTGTAGGGTTCCGAATCATCATTTCTTTTTCAGATATTTTCTAGATGCTCTGACTAGCAGGACATGATAAAATAATTAGGTGTATTATGGACACTGCAGGCGTGAATGGGTTAAGAAAAGTTGATCTGGTTTGCCTATTAGTTAAGCCGTGATGAAGATGACTCTGGCTCAATATTGCAGGCAGACACATCCCATCTGATGTCAGCTGAAGGCAACTGCCTGGAGAGAGAGAGGTGTAGGTCTAGCCGGTTACTTGAGGGCGGCGGCCGGCCGCGGAGGAGCCGCCGGATCAGCCAAAACGGTCAGCGTCATCAATCACAGCCCCCCCCCCCCCCCCTGACACACCATCAAGTGATGATCCCTTATCAACTGGCAACTACTCAGTTCCACGCAGCAATACCGCAGCATTTTCACTGCCGCTCACTACTTTTGTGAGATGCCTTTTAACCCATTCAGCACATCAGAGCCTACATTACATATGGTCTGAAATATAGGAAAATATTTTGAATAGAAAGCAATATTTTGGGCAATATTTGATTGAATTTTTTTTTTCTATCTGAGTTAAGCAATCCCTTCAAATATTTTGAAATATTATTTTGAAGAATCATGGTCAGATGTGTCTGAAATATGCATTTCAGATGCAATAAGGTTAATGGTAATACTGTACATATGTATTTTGTAGGGAAACAGACAAGTACCAATAAATACACTGTAATAGACTGAGCAAAGCTGGTGTGTTATCTTAGTAGAGACAGGGTTTCATTTTTTTTAAATTGGACTGTCTAGCTGAAGTGAAAGGAGAATGAGACAGGAATAGCAAGCGAGAAATATATAATAGCAAGAGAAAATATGGAAGAGAGGAATATGGAAGAGCAGGGGAGGAATATGGAAGAGCAGGGGAGGAATATGGAAGAGCAGGGGAGGAATATGAAGAGCAGGTGAGGAATATGGAAGAGCAGGGGAGGAATATGGAAGAGCAGGGGAGTAATATGAAGAGCAGGGGAGGAATATGAAGAGCAGGGGAGGAATATGGAAGAGCAGGGGAGGGATAGCAAGGACATAATATGAAAGAGCTATGGAGAAATATAGAAGAGCAGGAGAGGAATATGGAAGCGCAGGGGAGGAATATGAAAGAGGAGGGTAGGAATATGGAAGAGCAGGGGAGTAATATGAAAGAGCAGGATAGAAATGTAAGAGCAGGGAGGAATATGGAAGAGCAGGGGAGGAATATGGAAGAGCAGGGAGGAATATGGAAGAGCAGGATAGAAATGTAAGAGCAGTGGAGGAATATGGAAGAGCAGGATAGAAATGTAAGAGCAGGGGAGGAATATGGAAGAGCAGGATAGAAATGTAAGAGCAGGGGAGGAATATGAAAGAGCAGGATAGAAATGTAAGGGCAGGGGAGGAATATGGAAGAGCAGGGGAGGAATATGGAAGAGCAGGGGAGGAATATGGAAGAGCAGGATAGAAATGTAAGAGCAGGGGAGGAATATGGAAGAGTAGGATAGAAATGTAAGAGGAGGGTAGGAATATGGAAGAGCAGGGGAGGAATATGGAAGAGCAGGATAGAAATGTAAGAGCAGGGGAGGAATATGGAAGAGCAGGATAGAAATGTAAGAGGAGGGTAGGAATATGGAAGAGCAGGGGAGGAATATGGAAGAGCAGGATATAAATGTAAGAGCAGGGGAGGAATATGGAAGAGCAGGATAGAAATGTAAGAGCAGTGGAGGAATATGGAAGAGCAGGGGAGTAATATGAAAGAGCAGGATAGAAATGTAAGAGCAGGGAGGAATATGGAAGAGCAGGGTATAAATGTAAGAGCAGGGGAGGAATATGGAAGAGCAGGGGAGGAATATGGAAGAGCAGGGGAGGAATATGGAAGAGCAGGATAGAAATGTAAGAGCAGTGGAGGAATATAGAAGAGAGCGGGTAAGATATATAAGGAGTGAAGGAAATTCAAGGCAGAATAATAAAAACTACCATAACAACATTTTTTTGCTGGAACTGGTGTCACTAAGTCATCCAAATGAA
>OZ012685.1:61285670-61306097 GCA_963942565.1 Maea johnstoni | reverse complement strand
CCACTTCCCCCTCCGTAAAGGTCTTCTTGAATCAATCATGAGATAACACCAAAATGGTTATCGTCAATTCCGAATGATAACACTTCCTATACAACTGACGACAATACTTCTAAATTTCAAAGAAGCTATTAAGGGAACATGTGAGATCAGAGGTGGGGGGGGGGGGGGGGGGGGAGAAGGGGGTCAGAGCAGGATGAATGGTCTTATTTAGAGAATTATGACTATGATAACTTTTTCATTAAATTTTCATCTGGATCTATGATACTCTTGACAATAACTTTAGAATTAGAAAAGATTTTAAAAAGTATTCGAAGGAGAGTTGTTGGTGTTGTTTTAATCATTTTTCTTTCAAATAGCTTCCCCACTGTGTCTTTGAGTCAGGCATATGGCTACTGGCAGGAGTGCTTTTTGCCGCGGTGAGCATAAATGTTAACAGTGACGGGAACCTGATTCACCTAAATAAAACAATACTCTCATCCCTTATAAAATTGGCCTTACCAACGACTCCAAAAAGCCTAGCTTTCGATAGGGCAAGACCCTGTCAATACCTAGAAGTCCTCCACCATACCTCTAGGCATCTACTAGTTCTAATTCAAACCAGGACTAAAATAGAACTAATTAGGTCTATAGCTAAGTGCATAAAACACACCCCAATTATAACTAATTGTCTACTGTGCATAAACAATACCTAAAATGATAAAACCCTGATATCAAGGCTGAATGTCTGTATCCCCATAGCAAGAGTCCTGTAACATACTCCGCGTCAGGTTCCGGTAGAGAAATGCAACCCACTACTACATCATCTCAGAACAGGTGGGCATATCTCACTACACAAGGGAAGCATCCCTTGCGTAGTGAGTGGCCATTGTAAATGGGGGAGGAAAATGGAGTAGGGTCAAACCAAAAAAACACCACCAAACCCAGTCACTGGCAACTTTTGCAATGCACCCCCTCCCCCCACGAGATTCAAACCCAAGCAGTGGTGAGAGGCAGTCAGTGGCAATACCTCCATTACAGGATATGGCCACACTGCCAACCGTCCTGGAAACTACACTTGTGTAGTCTCCAGGACGAAGGCACACTGTGATACAGCCGTGCTTCCTGTCTAGTCGACCCCCTCGGGAACGCTGCCTCTGGCAGGCCCGGACGTTCTGGTTGTTATGTGTATCGGCGGCGGTGTCAACACAAGGAGTGACAGCTTCACATATTTGCACTCGTTGAAGAAGATTGAGTATAAAGGCAGCTTTATTGGAAATGGCTGCACAAAAGTGGGATATTTATTTAAGGAATTATATGATACAATAGTTAGCAACTTGATGTAGGAGTTCTAGGGCCCTTTAGTAGTCAGAAAGTGGCATTTATTGACTTCCTTTAGTTCTATGTGCGCAATTCCTGTCATGTCAGACCACTAGGCGATCAGGGCAGGCCCTCCTGGATCACATCTGCCCTGCAGTCAGGTCATCTCAGTGCTGAATGGAGAAAAACTTGTTCAGTCAGTGCAATATATATATATATATATATATATATATATATATATATATATATATATTTATATATATATATATATATATATATATATATATATATATATATATATATATCATTATGGCTTATCCTATTTCACATCAGCTATCTCAAAATTACACAGAGGATCAAGCAGTCTGAAATTATAAGAGAAGTGTACAATTGGATATCTGGCTAAATACTTTCAAGTTGTGTGTTGGCATGAGGTTTTGTTTTGATGTGTGGGTGTGCACTCTCTCACTATTAGACAGAAAATGTGGCTCAATTTACTTGACAAGCTAATGGCAACAATATCACACGCCACATGCATATCACTCGCCCACCACAGGAAGAAAATTCCTGCATGTATATTTCTCGTCTTCTTCATGGGAAAACAACAACCTCTTCATGCGCGGGGAGATCCGCTAAGGAAGTGTCATCTGAATCTATGATACTCTGGGAAATAACTTGAGAAGTATAAAACTCCAGAATTATTGAGCTATAATACTCCATGTACAAACAACGTAATGACTCTGTCATGGCACCACACACCTCCTGACCACTATGCTTCAGCAGACCCGTCCGCCAGGGCTGTTCTTATTCGATCCCAGCCATCCGCATGTATTATAGAGCGTTAGATCAGCCCGAACAAATTGGCTGTGTCTTTTACTGCTAGGCTTCCCCCAGTCAAAGAGCGGACTTGTTCTCCAGTGTGCTAGAAGATTGTACAGCGGGACACAGATCCCAACAGCAGCCTCGCAGTAGAAACATCCACCGCCAGCTTAACCCACTAATTCTTACTATGGTATACTTAGTCAAATCTCTCAGGGGAAAGCTTAGGAAAAACCTTTTAAGAAGAAAATTTCAAGAGGAAATCTTATTTTTTCACTTAAATGGGTTAATAAGCAACAGTAATTTCATATCAATATATTGTTTCATTTCAAAACTTAAGAAGTTGCTACCTACATAAAAAGTTTACAGGTGATTTAACCTTGCCACGCCCATGGGCTCTGACAGAATTGCACCTACTTCTGGTAAAAATCTTCAGAAGTAGCTGTGTTAATCCATTCAGAGTGGAAATGGAAAGTTTTGCGTAAATTTTCTTATGTATGCTTTTCACACTATTGAAATAAACTTGGGAAGTGAATATCCAATTGGAAACCAATTATTGGAAAAGTGTAAGTAGGTTAAAACAAAGATTTCTCCTTCAAATATTATTGAAAAGATGTGTTCGTCAGAAAAATAACCCCAACATAGTCAAGACATTTTGGAGCATTATAGGCATAAGTATAGGTTAAGTTATAACAATAAAGAACTTTCAATCAATTATGTTTCATTAATACTTATTATTCCAAAACATTTTCATTCACCCCATTTAAACCAAGTTATAAAAGTGTTGAAAGAGCTAGCTGCTCTAAGAACTACTAGTCAATTCAACCTCGCCTAAAAGGGGTCATGACTACGTTGTTCTTTCTTCAAATGTCTAACAGAATTCAATTTGTCAGATTGTAATTTCATAAATCATCACTTTTCCTGCCATAAATGGGTGAAATTGTCAATTGTACAGGGTGGAGGAAACTGTCATGCACCTGGGAAACAAATGACTTGCCTAAGTCATTGGCAACTTACTCACATGCCTTGAGCCATAATGTAGTACATATTGCAGTGGTGTTAAAGACAGTGCAGGGCAGTTAGTCAGAGGAATGTGGCGTGAAAAGGTGAGCCATTATTTACCCCACAGGAAAGAGCCACTTTACACCTGCCAACTCTAGACCCTGCATTACACTGCCTGTGGGTATCCACCTAATCCCTCTACATCAATACAGGCACAAACTAATTAATATTCGTGGCTTGGGAGGATAATATCCCGGAAAGAGGTTTCCTAAATGAGGCTTACACATGTCAATTCATGAAGGCAGCATAACCACTTTCACTGACATTACCAACAAAAAAGTGTTGCAGGCTAGAGACAAAATTGGATAATTCATCAAAGTCAGAGTTCTAGAATCCCTGTCATGTTGTTATACATTGCTATTGCTTTTCTACAGTTAATCTCAGGTCAATTTCCTCGGTGTATGAGTAGACATTGTATTCAGTCAAAACTAGAGGTGGAATTTTCAGAAGAAAGTGTTGTAATATGGTTTAAAAACTTGAAGCCTTATTTTAACCCATTATAATGCAAAAGAGTTGGGATCTTTGATACTTATGTCAATAACTTGGAAATTAAAAAATAAATGTACTAAACATTTGAAGTAGAGTTATTGGTTATGGAATGATTACCATTTCTCCTTCAAATCTTCGCCTGAAAGATTTCACCTAAATTGTCAGTGGACTTTTTGGCCGCTTTGGGCATTAAAGGGTCAATACAGATCTCCATCTATTTGTCCCTGTTATGCAAAGTAGTCTAATGATGCAAGTAGCTTTTCACCTTACTGACCAGTGCGTTGCCTTATCTAGAGATTTCGGCCAGCTTGTTTCATTAGAAGGTGACCTAGTTACTTAACCCGTTCCCACCTGGATTACACACTAATTAGTCTGACAAATCTCAACAAAAATCATCAAATACAGCTACATTTGAAAAAGTATTTGAAGGAGAATTGTAACATCCAACAAGAACAACAACTTCTAGTCAAATATTACTAATTAGCACTGCTTCCTTATAGAGATGATTCCATGTGCCAGACTATGTGTATGCTTTAGATATGAATGGTTTAAGGGCGCCTTGGACCAGTAGGCAATACAGTCTGTTCCCAGGATCAATCATGAACTGCACAAAAGAGGAGTTCCTCAGACATAATGACCAAAATAAACATAGAACGAGGCTCAGCGACCTAGAGTGAGGAAGATTCAAGGTGGATCGTGACCACGACTTCTCACAGAGATTTCTGCTTCCTATATAAAACAACAACATCATACTATACTTTTGTTGACACATTCTGGTAAATAGTGCCATACATATATGGCATTGTTTGCTAGTGTGGGGTGGGGGGGTATGACAAGGAGTACTTACAGTCGCACTTGAGGCCCTGGTGGATGAGGCCGTAGAGCAGGGAGCCACAGTGATCACAGAAGGTGGGGCTGCCATACGAGTGAACCTTGAACTTATGCAGGTTGGTTGACTGGAAAACACAGAAAAACAAACATCAGAAACAGCACACATGACAATATAGCAATGACGATACAAACAATCACATTTATAAAGTCATATGTAGCAATACAAATACAGACAATGCATAAAGTGAAAGATGACCAGTTAACTAAATCCACAGGCCCAAGGGGCTGTCCCGATGCCTGAGCGGTAGTGGTTTATGTTTTTTTTCAGATACTCTTGTCTTCCATCCTGTGAGGGCAGCCCCGATGGCAGAATCGTCCCAATTACTGCTCTTCACACAGAAACATATCTAAATAACAATAATCATCTAATTAGCTGCAGTTTTGTTAATTTTCAGGTCTATAACAGTAAATATTGAAAATATTTTTTCAATTGTTCCAAATCGATCCATCTTTAGAATATATAAACAGCAAATAACTATCATTCTCATTTTGCATGCATCAACTGTATCCTAAACGACATTCTATTCTGAAAATAACATTGTCAATGCCAATGGAACATTTTGATTCAGATGATAATAAAAACTACGGAAAATTTCCTAAGGTGCGTGCTCAACAAGGAAATCTGTCTAAAATGTTCTCAAAGTCTCAAGCAATTAGCTGCATTAAGTGGCATTATTCAGCTGATTGTTTTGCCAGATTACAGCATTAACTCAACACTGTCCTCCATCAGCAAGATTAATGACTTTTAGGAATGGCCAATGACCATTGGCACCAAATCCAGCTGGGCCATTCTTACAAAATATCCACATCTTCCCCTTCCTCAAATGGCACAAATGTTGTGTTTAGGTAATTTCTGAGACAGTTCTATATTTATCTCAGAAATAAATCATTCTTATATGCAATCATGGGGGATATTTATTCTGCGAGATCATGCCGTAACTGGCCATCAGCGTATTCATATGGTCTGCACCCTTGAGAATGGCAATGCGAAGAAACAGGCTAAATCAACTAGGCTGTCACAGGTCAAGCTGCCGCTAAATACCTCATCAGGCTGATGCCATCAAAAACAGGTTTACAGTCTAACTGTTCACCTCACAATACCTGCCTCTCCAGACACACAGAATTCCCTCCTTTGACAGCGCACTGCTCCAGGACAGGTGGCATGGTAGCTATAGAAACATCAGGCTCAATACCTGCCTCTCCAGAGACACAGAATTCCCTCCTCTGACAGCGCACTGCTCCAGGACCAGTGGCATGGTAGCTATATAAACATCAGGCTCAATACCTCGAACTCTAGAGTGTACAGGATGGCTACACTGGCTTATGTGTGAAAAATGCTACTTGATATGTAATAACTAACAGTATTTGCTTTCAAATTACTTTAAAACTCAAAATGTTATATTATCATTATCATTATTTTTATTATTATTATCATTTATTATTATTATTATCATTATGGCTATTATCATATCATTATCATTATTATTATCACCATCATCATTATCATTATTATAAATATTATCATCATCATTATTGTCATTATTATTATCATTATTATCATTATTATTATTAGCATTATTACTATTATTATTATTATTATTATTATTATTGTTATTATTATTATTATTATTATAATCATTATTATCATTATCATAATTATTATTACTATTATTATTATTATTATTATTATTATTATTATTATTATTATTATTATTATTATTATAATAATTATCATTATTATTATTATTATTATCATCATCAACCATCATCATTATCATCAATATTATTATCATTATCATTATATCATCATCACTATTATCCACACAATCAACATAATTATTATTTAAGATACATTCGACAATAACTTAGTATTTGAAAGTATTTTATAAAATATTTGAAGGATAGTTGTTGGAAGCGTTCTGATTAACATTTCTTCTTCAAATACTTTTTACATGTATGCTATTGCCAGAAAGATTGCACCTGAATTATGAGGCAGCGTTTGGCGGCCCCTTCGAGCCTGACTGTCCCCAACTGAGGCTACTGGTTGTGGTGCTGGCCAGGATATGAGCAAGAGCTTGCTTGCTCTTAGGCCAATGGCAGCAGCAGCAGCAGCTTGCCAAGCCAGCTTCCCCCGGCGAGCTGCTGAGAGGCACGTCCTATAGGTGGCAGCACCAGCAGCTTGCCAAGCCAGCTTCCCCCGGCGAGCTGCTGAGAGGCACGACCTATAGGTGGCACCACCAGCAGCTTGCCAAGCCAGCTTCCCCCCGGCGAGCTGCTGAGAGGCACGACCTATAGGTGGCACCACCAGCAGCTTGCCAAGCCAGCTTCCCCCTGCGAGCTGCTGAGAGGCACGACCTATAGGTGGCACCACCAGCAGCTTGCCAAGCCAGCTTCCCCCGGCGAGCTGCTGAGAGGCACGACCTATAGGTGGCAGCAGCAGCAGCTTGCCAAGCCAGCTCCCCCGAGCTGCTGAGAGGCACGACCTATAGGTGGCACCACCAGCAGCTTGCCAAGCCAGCTTCCCCCCAGCTGCTGAGAGGCACGTCCTATAGGTGGCAGCACCACCAGCAGCTTGCCAAGCCAGCTTCCCCCCCGGCGAGCTGCTGAGAGGCACGACCTATAGGTGGCAGCAGCAGCAGCTTGCCAAGCCAGCTTCCCCCCGGCGAGCTGCTGAGAGGCACGACCTATAGGTGGCACCACCAGCAGCTTGCCAAGCCAGCTTCCCCCCAGCTGCTGAGAGGCACGACCTATAGGTGACACCACCAGCAGCTTGCCAAGTCAGCTTCCCCCGGCCAGCTGCTGAGAGGCACGACCTATAGGTGGCAGCAGCAGCAGCTTGCCAAGCCAGCTTCCCCCCAGCTGCTGAGAGGCACGTCCTATAGGTGGCACCACCAGCAGCTTGCCAAGCCAGCTTCCCCCGGCCAGCTGCTGAGAGGCACGACCTATAGGTGGCACCACCAGCAGCTTGCCAAGCCAGCTTCCCCCCAGCTGCTGAGAGGCACGACCTATAGGTGGCAGCAGCAGCAGCTTGCCAAGCCAGCTTCCCCCCAGCTGCTGAGAGGCACGACCTATAGGTGACACCACCAGCAGCTTGCCAAGCCAGCTTCCCCCCAGCTGCTGAGAGGCACGTCCTATAGGTGGCAGCAGCAGCAGCTTGCCAAGCCAGCTTCCCCCCGGCGAGCTGCTGAGAGGCACGACCTATAGGTGGCACCACCAGCAGCTTGCCAAGCCAGCTTCCCCCGGCCAGCTGCTGAGAGGCACGACCTATAGGTGGCACCACCAGCAGCTTGCCAAGCCAGCTTCCCCCCAGCTGCTGAGAGGCACGTCCTATAGGTGGCACCACCAGCAGCTTGCCAAGCCAGCTTCCCCCCAGCTGCTGAGAGGCACGTCCTTTAGGTGGCACCACCAGCAGCTTGCCAAGCCAGCTTCCCCCCAGCTGCTGAGAGGCACGTCCTATAGGTGGCACCACCAGCAGCTTGCCAAGCCAGCTTCCCCCCAGCTGCTGAGAGGCACGACCTATAGGTGGCAGCAGCAGCAGCTTGCCAAGCCAGCTTCCCCCCAGCTGCTGAGAGGCACGTCCTATAGGTGGCAGCAGCAGCAGCTTGCCAAGCCAGCTTCCCCCGGCGAGCTGCTGAGAGGCACGACCTATAGGTGGCAGCACCAGCAGCTTGCCAAGCCAGCTTCCCCCGAGCTGCTGAGAGGCACGACCTTTAGGTGGCACCACCAGCAGCTTGCCAAGCCAGCTTCCCCCGGCGAGCTGCTGAGAGGCACGACCTATAGGTGGCACCACCAGCAGCTTGCCAAGCCAGCTTCCCCCCCGGCGAGCTGCTGAGAGGCACGTCCTATAGGTGGCAGCAGCAGCAGCTTGCCAAGCCAGCTTCCCCCCAGCTGCTGAGAGGCACGTCCTATAGGTGGCACCACCAGCAGCTTGCCAAGCCAGCTTCCCCCGGCGAGCTGCTGAGAGGCACGACCTATAGGTGGCACCACCAGCAGCTTGCCAAGCCAGCTTCCCCCCCGGCGAGCTGCTGAGAGGCACGTCCTATAGGTGGCAGCAGCAGCAGCTTGCCAAGCCAGCTTCCCCCCAGCTGCTGAGAGGCACGTCCTATAGGTGGCACCACCAGCAGCTTGCCAAGCCAGCTTCCCCCGGCGAGCTGCTGAGAGGCACGACCTATAGGTGGCACCACCAGCAGCTTGCCAAGCCAGCTTCCCCCCCGGCGAGCTGCTGAGAGGCACGTCCTATAGGTGGCAGCAGCAGCAGCTTGCCAAGCCAGCTTCCCCCCAGCTGCTGAGAGGCACGTCCTATAGGTGGCACCACCAGCAGCTTGCCAAGCCAGCTTCCCCCGGCCAGCTGCTGAGAGGCACGACCTATAGGTGGCACCACCAGCAGCTTGCCAAGCCAGCTTCCCCCCGGCGAGCTGCTGAGAGGCACGACCTATAGGTGGCAGCAGCAGCAGCTTGCCAAGCCAGCTTCCCCCCAGCTGCTGAGAGGCACGTCCTATAGGTGGCACCACCAGCAGCTTGCCAAGCCAGCTTCCCCCCAGCTGCTGAGAGGCACGTCCTTTAGGTGGCACCACCAGCAGCTTGCCAAGCCAGCTTCCCCCCGGCGAGCTGCTGAGAGGCACGACCTATAGGTGGCAGCAGCAGCAGCTTGCCAAGCCAGCTTCCCCCGGCGAGCTGCTGAGAGGCACGACCTATAGGTGGCACCACCAGCAGCTTGCCAAGCCAGCTTCCCCCCCGGCGAGCTGCTGAGAGGCACGTCCTATAGGTGGCAGCAGCAGCAGCTTGCCAAGCCAGCTTCCCCCCAGCTGCTGAGAGGCACGTCCTTTAGGTGGCACCACCAGCAGCTTGCCAAGCCAGCTTCCCCCCAGCTGCTGAGAGGCACGACCTTTAGGTGGCAGCAGCAGCAGCTTGCCAAGCCAGCTTCCCCCCCGGCGAGCTGCTGAGAGGCACGACCTATAGGTGGCAGCAGCAGCAGCTTGCCAAGCCAGCTTCCCCCGGCCAGCTGCTGAGAGGCACGACCTTTAGGTGGCACCACCAGCAGCTTGCCAAGCCAGCTTCCCCCGGCGAGCTGCTGAGAGGCACGACCTATAGGTGGCACCACCAGCAGCTTGCCAAGCCAGCTTCCCCCCCGGCGAGCTGCTGAGAGGCACGTCCTATAGGTGGCAGCAGCAGCAGCTTGCCAAGCCAGCTTCCCCCCAGCTGCTGAGAGGCACGTCCTTTAGGTGGCACCACCAGCAGCTTGCCAAGCCAGCTTCCCCCGGCCAGCTGCTGAGAGGCACGTCCTTTAGGTGGCAGCAGCAGCAGCTTGCCAAGCCAGCTTCCCCCCAGCTGCTGAGAGGCACGTCCTATAGGTGGCAGCAGCAGCAGCTTGCCAAGCCAGCTTCCCCCCAGCTGCTGAGAGGCACGTCCTATAGGTGGCACCACCAGCAGCTTGCCAAGCCAGCTTCCCCCGGCCAGCTGCTGAGAGGCACGTCCTTTAGGTGGCAGCAGCAGCAGCTTGCCAAGCCAGCTTCCCCCCAGCTGCTGAGAGGCACGTCCTATAGGTGGCAGCAGCAGCAGCTTGCCAAGCCAGCTTCCCCCGGCCAGCTGCTGAGAGGCACGTCCTTTAGGTGGCACCACCAGCAGCTTGCCAAGCCAGCTTCCCCCGGCCAGCTGCTGAGAGGCACGTCCTATAGGTGGCAGCAGCAGCAGCTTGCCAAGCCAGCTTCCCCCGGCCAGCTGCTGAGAGGCACGTCCTTTAGGTGGCACCACCAGCAGCTTGCCAAGCCAGCTTCCCCCGGCGAGCTGCTGAGAGGCACGTCCTTTAGGTGGCACCACCAGCAGCTTGCCAAGCCAGCTTCCCCCCAGCTGCTGAGAGGCACGTCCTATAGGTGGCACCACCAGCAGCTTGCCAAGCCAGCTTCCCCCCAGCTGCTGAGAGGCACGACCTATAGGTGGCACCACCAGCAGCTTGCCAAGCCAGCTCCCCCGAGCTGCTGAGAGGCACGACCTATAGGTGGCAGCAGCAGCAGCTTGCCAAGCCAGCTTCCCCCCAGCTGCTGAGAGGCACGTCCTATAGGTGGCACCACCAGCAGCTTGCCAAGCCAGCTTCCCCCCAGCTGCTGAGAGGCACGACCTATAGGTGGCAGCAGCAGCAGCTTGCCAAGCCAGCTTCCCCCCAGCTGCTGAGAGGCACGACCTATAGGTGGCAGCAGCAGCAGCTTGCCAAGCCAGCTTCCCCCCAGCTGCTGAGAGGCACGACCTATAGGTGGCACCACCAGCAGCTTGCCAAGCCAGCTTCCCCCCAGCTGCTGAGAGGCACGACCTATAGGTGGCAGCAGCAGCAGCTTGCCAAGCCAGCTTCCCCCCAGCTGCTGAGAGGCACGTCCTATAGGTGGCAGCAGCAGCAGCTTGCCAAGCCAGCTTCCCCCCAGCTGCTGAGAGGCACGACCTATAGGTGGCAGCAGCAGCAGCTTGCCAAGCCAGCTTCCCCCCAGCTGCTGAGAGGCACGTCCTATAGGTGGCAGCAGCAGCAGCTTGCCAAGCCAGCTTCCCCCCAGCTGCTGAGAGGCACGTCCTATAGGTGGCAGCAGCAGCAGCTTGCCAAGCCAGCTTCCCCCCAGCTGCTGAGAGGCACGTCCTATAGGTGGCAGCAGCAGCAGCTTGCCAAGCCAGCTTCCCCCCAGCTGCTGAGAGGCACGTCCTATAGGTGGCACCACCAGCAGCTTGCCAAGCCAGCTTCCCCCGGCCAGCTGCTGAGAGGCACGTCCTATAGGTGGCACCACCAGCAGCTTGCCAAGCCAGCTTCCCCCCAGCTGCTGAGAGGCACGACCTATAGGTGGCAGCAGCAGCAGCTTGCCAAGCCAGCTTCCCCCCAGCTGCTGAGAGGCACGACCTATAGGTGGCAGCACCAGCAGCTTGCCAAGCCAGCTTCCCCCCAGCTGCTGAGAGGCACGTCCTATAGGTGGCACCACCAGCAGCTTGCCAAGCCAGCTTCCCCCCAGCTGCTGAGAGGCACGTCCTATAGGTGGCACCACCAGCAGCTTGCCAAGCCAGCTTCCCCCCAGCTGCTGAGAGGCACGTCCTATAGGTGGCAGCAGCAGCAGCTTGCCAAGCCAGCTTCCACCGGCGAGCTGCTGAGAGGCACGACCTATAGGTGGCACCACCAGCAGCTTGCCAAGCCAGCTTCCCCCCAGCTGCTGAGAGGCACGTCCTATAGGTGGCACCACCAGCAGCTTGCCAAGCCAGCTTCCCCCCAGCTGCTGAGAGGCACGTCCTATAGGTAGTGATCAATTGTTTATTGGAAGTAAGGGCGATGTGATTAAATATAGACAACTCCCTTGAGAGAATGTCAACATGCTACTGGTGCAGGGGAATGTCTATGTATCTCTAACCTTGAGCAACTGTTTGAACAGTCTTATACATGCCATGACAAAAACATTATAGCCATAACTTATTCAATAACTTCCTCTTACGGGTTACAGCCATACCTTACCTGCGGCTTACATTGATAGAGGAGTTGTCTGAGGCATTACCAATGACTGCAGCCTGCTGTCTATCTAGTCCCCGCTGCTATACTCAAAATCTGCCTGAGATTCATACAGCTAATATGATGGGGTTAAGCGAAGGATTTATCCCAGTTACTTAATGGATTCCTCTAAAGTAATTATCAGCCGGCAAGTTTCTTCTGTGCCTATGTTGCAACTTTTGAAAATAACTTTAGAATTTGGCAAGAACTTACAAATCTTTGAAGAATTGTGATTTGTGTTCTGGTCAACATTTAACCCATCCAACGTTTCCTGAAAATTGCTTAGGTCAAAAAGACATCACCAAGATGACGTTTTTGGCAGTACAGGTGTGACTGGGTGAACCCACCCATGCCTACCTGAGGATCCTTAACTAATGTCGCCTGTATCTAGATTTCTTTTGAAGATTGCTTTGTAACTCATCCTAAACTCACAAAACATCTGAAGGAAACTTATAGGTTAGATTCTGATCTACATATCTCCAACAATAAATATCCCCAAATATTCTATATTGATTGCGCTAATAGCAAACTAGTCGTGGCTGTTTGTGCACTAGAGGGTTGGACGGTTTAAGCTAGCTGGAAAAGCAGGGTGAAGAGTGGTGGCTATTAGGGAGCTTTATAGAGAGGATCAATACTAATCTACACCACCGTTATCAATGCTCCATGATGCTGCTGCTGCCGCCATGACTGTTTTACCACGCACAGTTCTACATCAATCAACACAACCACAACTTCACTCCAGAACCAAATCATCAACTTTCCATAGATCCCTAATAGAATCAAGCTTGTCATTGTATTGATATGGAAAGGCAGAATACTTGATGCCCATACCTAAAGACATATAGCACCATGTCAGTCAGTTCTAGTTAAAAAGCATTATCAGAATCTGTGATACACTTGACATTAACTTAGGTACAATGCCTGGATTAGATACTTTGTTTGAAGGGGAGTAATTGGTCTGGTTCTGTGTTTGAAGGGGAGTAATTGGTCTGGTTCTGTGTTTGAAGGGGAGTAATTGGTCTGGTTCTGTGTATGAAGGGGAGTAACTGGTCTGGTTCTGTGTTTGAAGGGGAGTAATTGGTCTGGTTCTGTGTTTGAAGGGGAGTAACTGGTCTGGTTCTGTGTTTGAAGGGGAGTAATTGGTCTGGTTCTGTGTTTGAAGGGGAGTAATTGGTCTGGTTCTGTGTTTGAAGGGGAGTAACTGGTCTGGTTCTGTGTTTGAAGGGGAGTAATTGGTCTGGTTCTGTGTTTGAAGGGGAGTAATTGGTCTGGTTCTGTGTTTGAAGGGGAGTAATTGGTCTGGTTCTGTGTTTGAAGGGGAGTAATTGGTCTGGTTCTGTGTTTGAAGGGGAGTAATTGGTCTGGTTCTGTGTTTGAAGGGGAGTAATTGGTCTGGTTCTGTGTTTGAAGGGGAGTAATTGGTCTGGTTCTGTGTTTGAAGGGGAGTAATTGGTCTGGTTCTGTGTTTGAAGGGGAGTAATTGGTCTGGTTCTGTGTTTGAAGGGGAGTAATTGGTCTGGTTCTGTGTTTGAAGGGGAGTAACTGGTCTGGTTCTCATTAATATTTTGCTGTGAAATATATCCCAAAAGCTCTCAACAGAAAGATTTTATCAAACTCTCTTTCTAATATATTCTTATCAATGTTTTTTTATCAGAGAGATAATCTTTTGAAAAATACTTGAAGAAGGATCAGTGTAATCACAACTCTATACAAGAAACTCTCCTTCATAACTATTTCTTTTACAAATACCTTTCTTGATTGATAAGTTATTGAAAGAGCATGATAGATCCAGATGGCACTTTCTAATGGTATTGTGTAGAGCATTGATGGGATAACCCTTACTTCCTTAAGAGTTCCTCTGGAAATTGTTGTCTGGACTTCTGATACTTTTGATAAATTAACTTCGGAATTAAGAATGATTTTACAAAATATTTGAAGGAGAGTTAGTGTTGGTTTTCTGATTAACATTTCTCCTTCAAATATTTTCCAAACTATGCTTTCCTCTGAAAGATATCATGAAGTGTCAGTCTGCGTTTGACTGTTGTGAGTATTGATGGGTTAATAAGGATTCCATGAAGAAGACCCTCAAGTAGCCACTGAAGGTTCGGAGAGAAGAGTGTTCACTATGTGTGGTGAGAGCTATCAAAACATGTTCTATAGCATGTTGACTCTGTAACCACTTCAGCCCAGGCTCGGAGATCTCCTTGACAACAAGTTTTGTCTGGTACTATGATTCTTTTGAAAAAATCTTAGGAATAGGGTATCAACTCGTGAAACTTTTGAAGGAGAGTTGTGGGTTGGGTTATGAAAAATATTTCTTCTTCAAATAGTTCCATTACATGCTTATGTCTCAGAGACATCACTAAAATAGTCAGGTGCTTTTGCGTACTACAGGCCTGAATAGGTTGATAGGAACATGAAGGATGAACAAGCTGTGGTGTAGGACAATGTTGGATGTGGTTGTGTGTCTGTGTTGTGATTGGAAGAGCTCCGCGCAGTACTCCAGTACCCAAGCCTTAACCCATTCATGCCTAAGAGATCACATAGGTATCATCATCTCAATCTACTCTACTTTTGTCAAAAAATATGGAATTAAGGACAAGTTAACAAAATACTCAAGGGACAGTTATTGGTAATGTTCTGATTCACATTTCTTGTTCAAGCATTTCCCCAACTCTGCTTCCTCCTAAAAGATTTCTTCAAAATCTACAGTCAGCTTTTTGGCCTGTGTGAGTATTAAAAAGGTAAATATCAAAGCCATTTAGAAATAGGCCACATTCCTCACATCTATAATCATGGAGTATTTAAAGTACTAGAGTCATCAACCAATTCAAAGTGTTATGTATGGCTCTAGGATAATTCTGATAATAACTGATAAAAAGTATTATAGCTGGAGTTCTAATGAATGTTCTTCCTCTAAACATATCCCAAAATATGATGTTATAGGTATCTCTGATTAAGGCAGGATGATTACCATGGTATCTACTGACCCATTGTTCCTGTGTGAGAAGAAAGGAAGTTTTCATCATGGTCACTTTTTCATCAATGACATGGATTAATCATGGCTGGCTAGTTGTTTGAGACAGAGAAATTAATGTATATAGGGAAAACCTCTGACTAACCCTAAGTCACTGGCAACTTCCACACATGCCTCAGAGAGCAGTCAAACTGACCTGCAAGACTTTGCAATATTTAATGCAATATTGAGTCATGCCAAACAGACAGCGCAAATGTGTTAGACGGCTCAGTCATGGGGGCGCCTCAGCCCTCCCACAGGGTGCAGACACAGCTGCATACATTACTAGTGATAAATGTCTGTGATAAATATTTCAATGATGTTGGTCCCATATTACACTGGATATAAATGTCCCATGCATGCCAAATGAATTGCTGGGTTGTTATAGACCAATGGCAGAGCATGAAAGCCGTTTGCTAATTGAGCACACACAGCTCTAAATATCCGCAGGCACTGTGCCAATCTTTTAGTGATGGATAACACGGAACAAATCAAATAAATATTCTCCTTTGCCATATGCAGTTCTGATAGCCTGAAACTAAGAATCGAAAATACAAATATTTTTGTTTGTCCGATCTCTACAATTTGTTTGTAGAAAAACTTGCTAAATTTTCATTCATCATTCTACGTCAAAGCTCATGTCATCACATTGTATAGTTGTATGTCCCCTATACACATTATTATTTTGTTGGAATGAGATACCTGCCAAAACGCTATGACTATGAAATACCTACTATGTGATTGTACTATCCCATTCCTATCAAGGTTTTATGTAGAAAAAAGGAAGATATAATTGAAATATCCAATCAGTTAAGTGGTCCCATAGGTAGCTGTCATTGAAAGCCCACTTTGATGCCGTCCAGCGAGGCCCTCTCTCTCCAGCCACAGGGTAAAGCAGGCACAGCTTCTAAGGGTCGCTTCATCATACAGGCTCAGCAGCAGTTTTGATCAAGTTGTGTTTTTTTTTTAATTTCAAATTTCAAATTGCACACATGTGCAACATTATTTTTATTTCTCCATAGTCATAGATTTCAAGCAATATAATTGAACAGTGATATAACAGTTGAACAGTTCTCCATTATGGTACATATCCAGGGCACATGGTACGCATTATATTTTAAAATAATAGAGAAAACAAAGTATGCAATTATAATTAAGATATACCAACTATTGTGGGTGTAGTTATCTTTTCTGAGGATGTCTAGGAATGATTTGCACTTTGCTGGCTGACCAAGTTGTTGACACTTTTACATCTAGACTATACCTTTAACAGTGTCCCTTGGATGCTTTAATAGTTGGAAATAATATATAATAAAGTATAACTTTGCAGAAAGGTTAGTGTTGCTGGATACCTGATGAACATTTTTTTGCTTTAAATATTCGCCAAAGTGCGCTTTTGCATACATTAGTCTGGTCTGGTTGCAAGATGGTTAATAGTCGTTGGTTGGTACTTGATTATTATATTTTTTATTCAAAAATCTACCCTTTTATATAAAAATAGCAGTGTTTGGAATTATTCTTGTAACTTTGGCTAAGGTAGAGATGACTGCAGGCTTAAATGTCTCTGGGATTTGGAGCATGGAATCTTGTTTAACTGGACTTTTTCAGTCACACTAAGGCTGTCATGATCATACAACTATGTTATGTGTAGAGAAGAAAATGGAATGCCTAAAGAAAACCTCACTAGGTCACTGGCAACTTCCTCACATGGCTTATGGCTTAGACTGCCATCTGGGGCGATCCTTTACAAGTGAGGGTTTGAGTGTGATGGAGTGGACAATACAAGGGTTAACCTAGCAAGGAGAAGTCTATCCATACATCTTTGCCGAGTCTGTTGACAGCTTAGATCCACTACCTTCAACTATATCAAATTCCCTCACTTCTTAAGCAGCAGAATTCATCAACAGACACGAGGGAAATCTATTATGAGTTCGCAAATGGTTTTCAATATTCTGATTACAATATTTGCTTTCATGCCATGAATCCGACCACGTTTATTGAATCCAATCTTCCCTCTCCTTTTTCAGTGGTTGCCTGATCAATACCAGCACATCAACTCAGCTGCTGCTCCACAACACCTAAACATGCCATCTGTCCAGCCATTAGCACCCCACCTACTGGCAAAATAATCTACTAACATTTTTCAGCGGTGTCCTGTTTTATATTAACATATCCAGCCCCCAAAAATCACAGCTTGAGGACCCCTACACTGGCCATCTGTTTAGCATACGGAGGGTACCAACTGCAATACCCCATTTTGTCGCTATATAGAACCAAAAAATAAACTTCCTTAAAATCTGTCAACCCTGTATGAGCCCAATTATCCTGGGGCAAATATGCGTTACCATGGTCCAATAATACTAGGACCACGGTAACTGACTCACTGACACCTTGTATATATAGGACAATGTGCCTCTATTTGATAGATATCCATCTGTGGATACATATTGTTCATATATATGTAGGAACCACAGCTACAGGAGAAACCAACGACTAACTCGAAGTCACTAGTAACTTTCCCATATGCCTCCAGCCAGACTTATCAGTGATGAGAAATCACGTAATTGGAACCAAAACCTTGAGAGGAGCTGCTGTGAAATTTGGAAATCAGAGAGGAAAGGCAGATGTGTAATATTACCACTACTCAATATACCATTCTAAGGCTTATGATTCTGACTTCCAGATACCTTCAATAATTCAGGTCTACGCACAGAAGGTCGTTATCAGAGCACAGATTGTTTGAATCACTGACATGAAGACGTCAGTTAGATCGTATATGAAATCAATACATGACAAATGATGATGACTCTCGCCACAAGGAGCATTCCAAATGCCACGCATGCTGGATTGCTGAAGAGTTGATGCCTGCTATCAATGGCAGTCTCGTGTGGAGAAGGTCAAATAGTAATGTTGTATTGTGCGACGTTAATCAATGCAGTTGAGCAGTTGTGGCTTATGTTCTAATGTTCTTTTTACTGACATCAATGTTAAGTCTCTGTCTTTTACTCTCTCTCTCCACACACACACACACACATATATACATATAAATATATATATACATATATATATATATATATATATATATATATATATATATATATATATATATATATATATATATATACATACACACGCATAGCAGTAGCAATAGCAGTGTCAATGAGAACAGCAATAACAGCAGCAGTAGAGGCAGTAGGAGCAGCAGCAGCAGTAGAGGCAGTAGGAGCAGCAGCAGCAGCAGGAGAGGCAGTAGGAGCAGCAGCAGCAGCAGGAGAGGCAGTAGGAGCAGCAGCAGGAGAGGCAGTAGGAGCAGCAGCAGCAGGAGAGGCAGTAGGAGCAGCAGCAGCAGCAGCAGGAGAGGCAGTAGGAGCAGCAGCAGCAGCAGCAGGAGAGGCAGTAGGAGCAGCAGCAGTAGCAGGAGAGGCAGTAGGAGTAGCAGCAGGAGAGGCAGTAGGAGCAGCAGCAGGAGAGGCAGTAGGAGCAGCAGCAGCAGTAGAGGCAGTAGGAGCAGCAGCAGCAGGAGAGGCAGTAGGAGCAGCAGCAGCAGCAGGAGAGGCAGTAGGAGCAGCCGCAGCAGCAGCAGGAGAGGCAGTAGGAGCAGCAGCAGTAGCAGGAGAGGCAGTAGGAGCAGCAGCAGGAGAGGCAGTAGGAGCAGCAGCAGGAGAGGCAGTAGGAGCAGCAGCAGGAGAGGCAGTAGGAGCAGCAGCAGTAGAGGCAGTAGTGGCAGCAGCAGTGGAGGCAGTAGGAGCAGCAGCAGCAGGAGAGGCAGTAGGAGCAGCAGCAGGAGAGGCAGTAGGAGCAGCAGCAGCAGCAGTAGAGGCAGTAGGAGCAGCAGCAGCAGTAGAGGCAGTAGTGGCAGCAGCAGTGGAGGCAGTAGGAGCAGCAGCAGCAGTAGAGGCAGTAGGAGCAGCAGCAGTAGAGGCAGTAGTGGCAGCAGCAGTGGAGGCAGTAGGAGCAGCAGCAGCAGCATCAGATCCTGTTCTCAGAGAATAGCTGACGGTTATCTCTTGCTGGGCAGCTAATGGGAAAGCAGCTACTTAGACATTAGCCACCATCACACAATTAATAATTCACTGTAGCATGGCAGGCATAAGCTGCAGGTACTGCATCAGTCAACTAACATATTAATACTGCTGATGCTGCTGCCACTGCTCCACATACTGCTACTGCTGATATTGCTACTGCTGCTACTGCTGATTCTGCTACTGCTACTGCTACTGCAATTGGAGTGTCTGCTGCCATTGCTGCTGCTGCTACTACTATTGCTGCTAGTAATGTACTGCTGCTCAGACTGTCATTGTTGCTGCTGCTAAGACTGCTGCCTTTGCTGTTACTGCTGCTACTACTGCTGATTAAGCTGCTGCTCCTGCTACTTCAACTTCTTCTCCTCTGAAGCTTGCAGGTTGTCGAACTTGTCGTTACTAAAGTCACTTACCATGTTGACATGAAGATAATTGTGCTGCATGTCTCATTTTCACAACTAAATCATTGGCATCCCACCAGAATGAGCAGTCAAGCTATTGCTGATTAATAGGACCTCCTTTTACTTAATTTCACCTGACAGTGAACCACTTGCAAAAAAATTTATGCCCTGCTACCTGATAATATGCCCAAAAAACTGTGTACTATACAATAACAGCAAAGATGGTACTGCCAACTTATTCCTTAAAGTACTACAACTTGAACATGTCTCATATTTACACTCCACAATCGATTAGAAATTGAGTACCTAGATTTATCTTGAGAAGTTTTGAGATGAATGCTGAATCAAATCTCAGGAGCATTTATACTTTGCCTGTGCAGATCCTGTAATTGGCTACCTAAAGAAATAGAAGATAATTCGTTTCTAGAGAAATAAAAAAAGAAATTGAATATGATTTTATTTTCAAAATTGAATGCTGAACAAATTGCAAACTGGTACAAATTTTTGATAAACCCAATAAGGAATTTAAGCCTCATTCCCTTAGCGATGAGACTGCTATAGAAAGATCAATCTATACTCCTACGTTCTTTTGTATATTTGGCCACAATCATAAGAAAATCTTGGTGACTGGCAAGGAATGTTGAGCGAGGCATCTTCTATGATGACTCAGGCTGAGTGGGAGAGGGAAAGCGCTCAGATTCTCCAACACGATAACTGCTTGACTAGTTTACTTTATAAAACCTTCACAACAGCACTGCCACTTCCACCACAAATTAAACCTCTATTGACTTTCATCTGTCTATCAAGCACAACTTCAAAGTCCGCTCACGGCAGCCTCTCAATCCAAAAGATTATCAAGAAGTCAAATTCCCTTTGGAGGGCTTTCATGTGAAAGCTTCTCCTCTTGCAATGAATTCCTTCCCA
>OZ012685.1:61278170-61280670 GCA_963942565.1 Maea johnstoni | reverse complement strand
AAGAAGATGATTTCCTATCGGGCAGAAAGCAATCAGCGCGTTCTTGTGAAAGTGAGCACCTCTGTGACATAGAATATCCCCCTGAGATTGGCAGTTCCCAGAGACAGGCCACCAGGAGAATATGACACACCCTAGCGCCATCCAACACGCAAAAACACACCACCTTCCGTCACCTTGTCTTCCTGAGCACCAGAAAGACAAGTCCACAATAGTTCCCATAAGCTTTTAGCTGATTCCCATCAAGAAAAATGTAGTCAGAACGCAGCCAATATAATATCCCCAACTAAAACTCACATTCGCACACATTCAATTTTCCAGCGTATTAAATTTTCAGGAGCGGCAAGGGAGAATGAATTGTCAATCAGGCGAGACAACTGTTAAACATGCCTCCAACAGGAGAGCAAAGCAGCTCCCTTCTGCGCTACTACAAATCTTATTTAATGTTGCAGGAAAATGCCTAGTGAGCGGATGTGCGAAGAAATAATAAATAGGGGATGAGATGAGGCCTGTGCTAACGGCCGTTGCCATTGTCATGTCTCCATTGATCGTCTACTTAGCAGCAGCAGCAGCAGCAGCAGCAGCCGCCGCGGCAAGGGCTGGCTGGCAAGGGCTTGGCGGGCAGGCCAAGGAAACAACAGCCATCTGCATTATCATCATCATACACACGATAAAGATACCGAGGAGAATGGTGAGAATGATGAAGAAGATGATAATGATCATGACAGAAACGCTTTTGGTCATGATGAAATGATAGCAATGATGATGACAATGATGGTGGTGACGATGATAAGGAAGAGGATAATAATCACATCTACCATATAGTGAAAGCAATGGTGGTGAAGAGTGATAATGTTGATGGCATTTTAGATAGAGACAATACTTATGATGGTGTTGATGATGATGGTGATGATAATGATGATAAGGTCATTTTAGCTGATGATACAGAAACAATATCAGGTTTGGAGGACACAAAGGTGATGATGAAGGCTATCTTATGCTTTGATTTCAAAATCCTCAATAATAATGATAATTGAAGAAAATTATGGCCCGATCACAAGAAGCAGGGGAGTCTGCAGCATTTAGTGTCTCTCATGCCGAGTAGAGGCAGACAGCATACCTGAGCATGCAGGAAGATGACTACCTGTGCATGCCTCCCCATTCTTAGATCCAACACAATGACAACAGTCTCTCACCTTGCTTGAACCAGAGGCCACCTTCCCTATTCATCCTTCTCGCACTTATAGAAACATAATTACACTTCTCCAAGCAAAATCAATTTCTTGCCAGTGGACGAGTGCAAAGAATGCCAATAACAAATCCTACTGCCAATCACCAATTAATATTGCTAAGATTCAGGAGGCCATGTCACCTAAAGAAGTCAATAGGTGCTGTTTGATGGAGCATAAGCTAGTTACATGGGTAGCTCTCTATTCCTTCATTCATGTCTCCTACACCCACAAAAAGACCTGCCTATTCAGAGGATATTCTCTTCATCAGAAGCCTATTTCTAAAAATATTTAGAGAAGAAATCTTAATTAAATGCCAACCGCACTCCATCAAATGTTTCGTGAATTCTTTTTAAAAATATGCTCTGGTCAAAAAGATATCACCAAAATTGTCAGGACGTTTTTGAGATCTATTGGCAAAAATGGTTATGGGTCTTGTTTTGCTTGCCCCGTTGCCATTTTTTGTTGAATTTGTTGCAACTTGCAATGGGGCAAGTGTTTATGTTGCATGCTGTTGTCTCCTGCACCAGGTTCCAATCTCAGGTCCTTACTGGGGTAGCCAGGAGCGCTGGCATCATGATAGGCCTCCCCTTCCCCTAAGTCGATAATCAGAATTATAGATCTCGCAACGGCATGTTCATAACACCATATTAATATGACAATCAGTGTTACGAAGTTCAAGTAATTGATAGGATTTCAATCCCGGCAGAATGGTTCACACAAGGCTGAGAGCCTACATTGTTGAATGAGTTTCAATACATGAACATAATTCTCTTTGAATATTGTACCAAAAAAGCTTTGGTAAGAAAGACATCACCAAATACTTAGACAATTTGGCTGCAGCAGGTATAAAGAAAAATGTTAATTAGAAACCAAATAGACAACTCTCAATCAAATACTTATCTAATTAACTTCCTATTGCCAAATCATTTCCCTAGGAATTGTAGCACTAGATGACACTTGTGGGACCGCTACACAGGAATGGGTTAATAATGAATGACTGGCTTCTACTTCAAACTGAAGAAGTCATGTCTTTCTTAAAGGCGAGGGTTTAAATCTCCACATCTTCCTGGCAAGCTAGCAGCCCTTACATGAATCACCATCAAATCAATTCACAGATGTCTGCTTAATTTTCCATGACTTATGCTTCTTTTCATGTTTTATTTATTTGGCAATTATCGATGCCGAGCAGACACCTCCCAGATTTCCTGCGAGTCTTGATGCCGCTGCAGCCAGATTTAGAGGCTGTAATATGTCTTTTGGCGGCCAATGTA
>OZ012685.1:61224657-61277970 GCA_963942565.1 Maea johnstoni | reverse complement strand
ACATGTGTATCAGTTGGAAAGTAGCCATGCTCGGGCATAAAGAAGCATTCCTTAACCCCGTCATGTGTGAGCAGTTCCATATTGTCTGGATCTATGATGGGTTTTCAAATAAGTAGTAGTTTTGGTTGACATTTCATTTACACATATTCATCACAAGTTGCTTTTCTGAGCTGGCTCTCACCAGACTGGTCAGGCTCTTTGTATGAATGCCTCCATCAATTCATGCATGCTTCGCTGCCTCAAGAGCTGCTTGTATTCGTAATTTGTTTGAAAATATTATTGAAAGAGAGCATAAATTCATGAAATATCCTTCACCAAATAAATCTAGGAATACCCAGTAATTCCAACGACAATGCAAGCAAAATGCCAGGATATCTTGGAATTTTAAAAGAGTTGTGGAATATGTCATTTAATAATTAAGTTTCATACTTAACTATTTCCAAAACACACATTGACAAGGAAGATATTGACCCTAACTAGCAAGACTTTTTGGGGCACTTATTGGTTGATATCGTGTAAGCTGATTAGGAACTCTAAGTTTTTTCATTTCTCTAGCTACCATGATTGATTTTGTGTGTCTGAGGGGGGAGTTTGAAATTAGAGTGATTTATAGGTGCTGTGGCTCTAGAGAGGCATGGCAGCACTGAAACCAAATAGCTTCTCCATCAGAAACACATGTGCAGCCACATAAAATATGGATTGCTCATCTCCTGGCAGAGCATTCCTCTATATACACCAACCACAGCGGCACTCGCACAATAAAGCAAACCTACCAACATGGAAACTTCCCGAACTCAATCCTTTATATTCGCAAATAAGACTTCAAATGAAACATGAAGATGATCGAGACTTCAATGAAAAGAAGTATTTTTGCCTTACCGTACATGTTTAGGTGTACATTTTAAGAATACAGTTCCCTGCAATTAAAGAGAGGAATGGAAACCTTCCTATAATCATCAATTCAAATGATATGTGGAATTTCAATAGCAGTCATATATCCATTTATCCTAGATTCTTAGATTTTCAAAGGGCCTGCCCCAATGGCTAAGTGGTTTAAGGATTTGCCACTGAATGCTCGCTGTCTCTAGCCAGGTTCGAATCCTGGCAAGGGCATGTGAGAAGTTGGCAATGACTTTCGATTTGGTAGTGGTCATTGTCAGGTACTCCAGTCTCCTCCACCACTTGCAACTGGCTACCGGTAGACAGTCGTAATCCAACAGAAAAAGTGACAAAAAACGAAATTCAAAATTCCAAACTTAGATTTCATTTTTAATTTAAGGAAAATAATACATAGAAATGAAATATATCACAATGATTTGCAGAGAAGCAATTTTACTTCATATACTTAAAGTAAAATACCTTATAAACAGAATGACAAATACAAAGAGATTAATAATATGTTCTCAAAATGCTGCAATAATCTATGATTAAAAGATTAGCACCAATGAAAGGCATTGTGAGGTATGTTGTGTGCAGAGCCCAGCCCGCAAGTGTTCTGCAGGTTCCACTTATTACCTGCACAGGGACCATCAATATCTGCCTCGCCTTTAATACAACAACTACTGACACGCAAAACTGAATAACATGTTTTCCAATACCTTTATAATTGCTTCTACGCAGGTAATTTGTAACAATTGTCAATACTGTAATTAAAAACAACATGTTTCACAGGTAGCCGAGAGGTAGAGGGATAATTATATGTATTCATAACTGGTTGGCAGGTGGGAAGCTATTTAAGGATATTAAGAGCTCAGGTAGTCGAGTCTGATATACATTGAATATACACTGCAGCAGCGGAATACATTGAATACATGCTATAGTAATTGAAGTTAACACATTAATTACAAGCTGCAACACTTAACATCAACATGTTCTCCTGCATCACTTCTCCCCTCATGAATCCTTGCAATTTAGTTGTATGGTTATGAAATGTATAAAAATTACATTCTGCCTTTTTATATACAAGGACAACTGTAATCAGGCTTAAGACGTTGAACACCCTTCTCCTAAGCTGATGCTCACTCCAGCAACATGCTATTGCCTCATTTAATTGCTACTTATGCTAGTTATTTGGAAAATGCCTTAGGTCGGTCCTTCAAGGCTGGCTGAGTATGATCAAAGAAAAGGCTGTTTCTTCACCTAAGTCAGCACTTATGAGAGCAGTAATGAATTCAGTTTGACTGCAGAGAGTACTTAGCAAATAATACATAATTACTACTGACAAATCAATCCTCCGAGCTACATGTTGATGGCATAGTAGGACACAACACGCAGCACATAACAGCACTACGTAGCGCTACATCTCAGCTCTTGACACCTGTGCACTTTCATGGCAGTGCAGGAGACAGGAGCCAGGTACCCAGGTGAACAGGTAAGTAATATCCCTATATGTGTGTGTGTGTGTGTGTGTGTGTGTGTGTGTGTGTGTGTGTGTGTGTGTGTGTGTGTATATATATATATATATATATATATATATATATATATATATATATATATATATATATATATATATATATATATATATATAGCTGCAGTGTACATGCTGTGGCGGTGTCGCCAAAATAATTTGCTCAGCCGTCAAGAGAAGAGCGCAATGCTTGTCACCAAATACAGGGGGAGATACTACTGTATGTTGAAATCTTCCCTCACCATCACCACCAACTGGCAGCCACTGTAATGATTATCAGCACTGCAAGAGACCTTTAATTATGCATTGATTCACTCTCAGGAGGGAACAGTGTGCGTTAGATGCTGTTTCCACCTAGCATACAATCAATGGTGTCTTTCCCAGTCCACACAACAGAGAAAACCCGAATATCACCAACAACTGAAAGGATACAAAGAGAACTTAATGATGCATTGATTAACTTTCAGGTGAGAACAGTGTACACTAAATGCTGCTTCTAGCTGAAGCACAATCAATGTTAATGTCTCTCCAAGTCTATACCATGGAGAAAACCCATAGACCGCCTTGAAAGGATATGCCCAGCATTTGTAGGAAAGTTAAAACCAGAGACTTCTATCACTACATACATATCTCTGATAAAACAGACCATTGCAGGTATAAATGTGGTTAGAATGTTGCAAGTGAGCAAGCAGAACCGTAGAGCCGCTGTTGTAGGCGTGTCCAGCTCCCTGCCTGCCTGCCTGTTGGCTTGAAGCACCTGCCTGCAGCCCAGTGCTCTGAAGCGGCTCTCCTCTGGCAGCAGCAGCATGGGAAAATCACTAGATAACTGAACAATAAGTGAAGGAATTCTATTTGGCTATCTGGAAATGTAACATTATCCAAGGAAAAGTCTCAGCCATGTTGTGTAAAGACTCCTTGGACTGAAACCCTGTATCTGGCATTTTGACCCCAACCTACACATAAGCCATGTATTTATAAATCACTTGAGACATTGCTGACCCTTTAAAGTGGCCCGTGTATTTTTATCATTTAGCTCTGCATGCTAGACTTGTCAATATTAGCCATCTCTCTCAGCGGTGTGAAGCTTACACAAAAAGGTTGCCTGTGATTATCATGGAGTACCTATTGCTTAAGCATTGTGGGTGTATTCTATTGGTCAGTGAATACATGTACACACAGGAGTGCCTGAACAATTGAAACAGAGGAACTGTTATACAACATTTGATCATGTAAATGTTGTCAGTGTGGTGTTTAAACCCTTCGTGCTTGGAGATTTCCTTGACTTTTGTCACCTGGACCTGTAATACTTTTGAAAATAACATTGAAATTAAGCATAAATTGGAGGAGTTGTTAGTTAGTGTCTGACTTGCATTTCTCCTTTTCTGCAAATTGCTTTCGTTAGAGATTCATCACTAAACTTGTCTGGGGGTTTAAGTGGCTACCAGCTTAAATAGGTTAATGTGTGCTGACATGCAGTCCTCTACAAGTTAATTTTTGAATGAACCCCAGCATCTATTATTATACTAAAATGGGTTACGATAACAACCCTGCTATGGAGATAGTAGGTAGGTAGCATGTTAGGAATCAGTCTTGGTTTCTCCCTACAGTGGTAACTTGTGCCACCTGAGGCCATATCATATCATCCCATCTCTACGCCTAGTCCTCACTGCAGCCACAAATAGCCTGCTTCTAAAGCTGGCACTATTATACTAGATGTCTCGTTCCATCGTATAACATAGACCTGTAGTGAGTGTACATCACAAACCGCCCCGTTCCACCGTATAACATAGACCTGTAGTGAGTGTACATCACAAACCGCCCCGTTCCATCGTATAACATAGACCTGTAGTGAGTGTACATCACAAACCGCCCCGTTCCACCGTATAACATAGACCTGTAGTGAGTGTACATCACAAACCGCCCCGTTCCACCGTATAACATAGACCTGTAGTGAGTGTACATCACAAACCGCCCCGTTCCACCATATAACATAGACCTGTAGTGAGTGTACATCACAAACCGCCCCGTTCCACCATATAACATAGACCTGTAGTGAGTGTACATCACAAACCACCCCTTTCCACCGTATAACATAGACCTGTAGTGAGTGTACATCACAAACCGCCCCGTTCCACAGTATAACATAGACCTGTAGTGAGTGTACATCACAAACCGCCCCGTTCCACCGTATAACATAGACCTGTAGTGAGTGTACATCACAAACCGCCCCGTTCCACCGTATAACATAGACCTGTAGTGAGTGTACATCACAAACCGCCCCGTTCCACCGTATAACATAGACCTGTAGTGAGTGTACATCACAAACCGCCCCGTTCCACCGTATAACATAGACCTGTAGTGAGTGTACATCACAAACCGCCCCGTTCCACCCGTATAACATAGACCTGTAGTGAGTGTACATCACAAACCGCCCCGTTCCATCGTATAACATAGACCTGTAGTGAGTGTACATCACAAACCGCCCCGTTCCACCGTATAACATAGACCTGTAGTGAGTGTACATCACAAACCGCCCCGTTCCACCGTATAAGATAGACCTGTAGTGAGTGTACATCACAAACCACCCCGTTCCATCGTATAACATAGACCTGTAGTGAGTGTACATCACAAACCGCCCCGTTCCATCGTATAACATAGACCTGTAGTGAGTGTACATCACAAACCGCCCCATTCCACCATATAACATAGACCTGTAGTGAGTGTACATCACAAACCGCCCCGTTCCACCGTATAACATAGACCTGTAGTGAGTGTACATCACAAACCACCCCGTTCCATCGTATAACATAGACCTGTAGTGAGTGTACATCACAAACCGCCCCGTTCCATCGTATAACATAAGATCTGTAGTGAGTGTACATCACAAACCGCCCTGTTCCACCGTATAACATAGACCTGTAGTGAGTGTACATCACAAACCGCCCCGTTCCACCGTACAACATAGACCTGTAGTGAGTGTACATCACAAACTGCCCCGTTCCACCGTATAACATAGACCTGTAGTGAGTGTACATCACAAACCGCCCCGTTCCACCGTATAACATAGACCTGTAGTGAGTGTACATCACAAACCGCCCCGTTCCACGAGTTCTCCAACCAGCAGAAGGAAGCGCTCCTACAACATATTATATGATCAAGCAACAGTCTTATCTCGTTAAATCAAGCCAATCTAATTAGCTGGTCTGCTGCTTGCCAGCGGGGATATAAGCAAGAACAAGGCCCGGTGGCCAGCAACAAATCTGAGCACCACACTAGTCAGGTCTGCAGGGAAAATACCATCACATACTGCGGCTACCTTAACCCATTGAAGCTCACAGCAGCCAGCAACAAATCTGAGCACCACACTAGTCAGGTCTGCAGGGAAAATACCATCACATACTGCGGCTACCTTAACCCATTGAAGCTCACAGCAGCCAGCAACAAATCTGAGCACCACACTAGTCAGGTCTGCAGGGAAAATACCATCACACACTGCGGCTACCTTAACCCATTGAAGCTCACAGTGACCTGCAGAGACAAATCTGAGCACCACACTAGTCAGGTCTGCAGGGAAAATACCATCACACACTGCGGCTACCTTAACCCATTGAAGCTCACAGTGACCTGCAGAGACAAATCTGAGCACCACACTAGTCAGGTCTGCAGGGAAAATACCATCACACACTGCGGCTACCTTAACCCATTGAAGCTCACAGTGACCTGCAGAGACAAATCTGAGCACCACACTAGTCAGGTCTGCAGGGAAAATACCATCACACACTGCGGCTACCTTAACCCATTGAAGCTCACAGTGACCTGCAGAGACAAATCTGAGCACCACACTAGTCAGGTGTGCAGGGAAAATACCATCACACACTGCGGCTACCTTAACCCATTGAAGCTCACAGTGACCTGCAGAGACAAATCTGAGCACCACACTAGTCAGGTCTGCAGGGAAAATACCATCACACACTGCGGCTACCTTAACCCATTGAAGCTCACAGTGACCAGAGACAAATCTGAGCACCACACTAGTCAGGTCTGCAGGGAAAATACCATCACATACTGCGGCTACCTTAACCCATTGAAGCTCACAGTGACCTGCAGAGACAAATCTGAGCACCACACTAGTCAGGTCTGCAGGGAAAATACCATCACATACTGCGGCTACCTTAACCCATTGAAGCTCATAGCAGCCAGCAACAAATCTGAGCACCACACTAGTCAGGTCTGCAGGGAAAATACCATCACATACTGCGGCTACCTTAACCCATTGAAGCTCACAGTGACCTGCAGAGACAAATCTGAGCACCACACTAGTCAGGTCTGCAGGGAAAATACCATCACATACTGCGGCTACCTTAACCCATTGAAGCTCACAGTGACCAGAGACAAATCTGAGCACCACACTAGTCAGGTCTGCAGGGAAAATACCATCACATACTGCGGCTACCTTAACCCATTGAAGCTCACAGTGACCTGCAGAGACAAATCTGAGCACCACACTAGTCAGGTCTGCAGGGAAAATACCATCACACACTGCGGCTACCTTAACCCATTGAAGCTCACAGTGACCAGAGACAAATCTGAGCACCACACTAGTCAGGTCTGCAGGGAAAATACCATCACACACTGCGGCTACCTTAACCCATTGAAGCTCATAGCAGCCAGCAACAAATCTGAGCACCAGCCCTAAGTCAAGAATGAAGTTATAGTCAACCTCTGCAAAATTATCAAGCCATGCAGCCTAACCTAATTGTAGCCATGCAGTGTATCTCATCAAGGTTGTCTATTTCTACACTTGATGTAAAAAGACAGGTGTGTTTGGTCTTTCATCAACCCTAATACATTTGTCTGCCACCAGAACAGAACCTACATCAACCATAGTGTCTCTCTTCATGGTTGTTTATCAAGTAAAAGAAATAGCAACAAGGCTGGTGCACTTCATTTTCAACTGACTCCATTACGTATCTGGCTATTGCCCTCTCTTCCTTAATTTCTGTGTCTTTCTACAAGATTGTCTATTAGGTGAATAGGAATAGAAGCAAAGCAGGTTTCTTCTCTCTATCACCAGCTCTGGTACGTGTGGTGACAAGGAGTCTTTGCCACCATTACTGTTGTACATCAGTTGGCTAAGGGATAGGGTGTTTCATTACTTATTTTTAATCAGTATTGACTCTTGACACATATAACACCACACTGAAAAACAACCTGACACATTACTTCTTGTTTCTAAAACAAGGCCTCATCAGAGCTTAGTAGTGAAAGTCAAGCTTGGCCGAAACATAGCATTCCTTTTTTATCCATTCAGGGGATTAATCTTGACAGCATAGTGATATTTAGAGGACTGCAATTAGACAGATAAGTAAGGGCATTTTATTAAGTACTGTACACTGCCTTAATAGTCCGTGCTAAAATAGTGCGGATATCTCTTAAAATAAAAAATATCTGTTTTTTTAATAGTCCGGATTCGATCCCCGCCTGCCGCGCCATCTATCTATCATAACACAAACTAATTGTTGGCAACTGAACCGTGATAATAGAGCCGATAATAGATGGATCAAATTCAGAAAAGTTCTAGTAGTGAGGGGCTCTTACATTTTTCCTTTGACAGGAAAATTGCAATTGGTTGCCATTAGCAATCAGCTAAGACAAAGGAATGAACGTTACAAACAATTTGTGAAGGGCTTAATGCTCAGGAAGCACTCAAACAAAGGAATGGTATGGGCGTGTTAAAATGGCCAAAAATGATCTGAAATATTTCATTTTTATATATTTACAATGTTAAAGGGTTAAAAAAAGGCGTTAGAGAGTTAATTTTGCATATATGATGCCTGTAAAGGTGATTTATAGTGGCGCCACCAATTGACTGACAGGGAAACTTATGGACAAATGGACGAACGTAAGCCCCCTTCATTACGTTCTTGTCCGTTTTTACACATTCCGGATTCTTCCAAATGGAAAAATCCGGAATGTTTTTACACTCGGACTATAAAGGCAGTGTACAGTACTTATGGCGGTGATATTTGTAACAGAAAGCAAAAAAATATTAAATCAATATCAACAAATTTCAATTATAACAAAAAAATCTTTGAATTTAGAAAACAATAGCAGGAAATATAAATAAACATTTAGGTCATATTTTTGAATTGCAACCTATGAGCATAAAGAGAAGGCATTTGAATGTGATGAATAGGCTTTATTAGTCAGAATATAAACCCAGTCTATTTGTTCTTGATTAATTCCTCGCCCATCTTTTCTGTGTGATTTCAGTTCAGCTGTGTGAGCTTACACTAATAATTTATGGTCCGCTAGGTTATATAAACACTGCAACATCATACTTGACAGTCAACTAGAGACCCTGACGGAAATGCCAACATAAATACTACATCCAGCCATCACGCTCACAATATATTATACAATTCACGCTGGCATATGAGTTTGGGCTGTGCTTTATGGCAAATAGATTTATTGACGGATGGTGCTTCGTATTATTGCCTGTGTGCTCATGCAAGGCTTCTATTGGAGAGATAAATATACCAAAGGGTAGACACTAGTGGTGAGAAATGTCCAGAATAGTTAGCTCGATATATTGTCATATATTTCAGATGATTGACCTACAAAAATACATGATTATCTTCATGATTAACAGACTTGAATTGAAAATTGGTTTGTTGTATTTGATATTTCACCTACAAGGGTTTTCCCAGCATCAGAAAGTTATTCCCACAGTGTTCAGAATTGAGACCTCTTATAATAAATGGGCTACTGCTCTTTGCAACTAGATGGAGCCACTGTTCTATGTGTGCATTATAACAAGTTGTGAATAAAGAGGGGCTAGAGTTGGTTGCGGAACCCACCTTTACAATTCAAAACGCTGATTTTCCTCCTTCATTTATCAAGCATAAAATCAATATGGATAGTCTACCTCATTGTTAGAACCAACTCCCCATTAGAGAAGATTCCCCTACAACACAGAATACCTGATTCCTCACCTCAGACCTACTTGCCATTATGTCTATATATCTGGTAGGGTTGGGAATCGGTTGCAATTTCATGATCGATAATCAGTTACAGCCAACCGATCGATTATCGATCATAATCAGTTCATCGCACTTTTGCAGTAATTGGGTACTAGAGGTCTAGAGCCTAATAATAAATGATAGGCTATGACAATTATTTGCTATTAGCACCTACCTTAACTTCGTATTGAAGTGTTTTTGGTGCTTAGTTTCATAGCAAGAAAGCTGGCAACTTGTCTGTCATTTAGTTCTATATTTTGCCACTAGGTGTCACCTTTTTCGATTATTATCGATTGCCAGTTTCGTAATCGATTAATCATAATCAGAGAGGTAAACGATTGATTATAATCGATGATCATCCCAACACTAATATCTGGGCACTCAAACGTCAGAGAAATGCATTCTGAAAACAGGTGAATGACCCCCCCCCCCCCCTTCACATCGATAGTGACAGAAAATTGTAAATAAACATGGGATGGCATACATGTTGAAGTTAGTCCATAGCGCTGTTTGTCATCAAATATGTGTCCAAGATTCAGTTACAATTAGCATTGTTCCACAGAGGTTTCCAGGTAAACCTAGACGTCACCTATGATATCATTGTTTCCGTGTGTTTCCCAGGTAAACCTAGATGTCACCTATGATATCATTGTTTCCCTGTGTTTCCCAGGTAAACCTAGATGTCACCTATGATATCATTGTTTCCCTGTGTTTCCCGGGTAAACCTAGATGTCACCTATGATATCATTGTTTCCCTGTGTTTCCTAGGTAAACCTAGACGTCACCTATGATATCATTGTTTCCCTGTGTTTCCCAGGTAAACCTAGATGTCACCTATGATATCATTGTTTCCCTGTGTTTCCCAGGTAAACCTAGATGTCACCTATGATATCATTGTTTCCCTGTGTTTCCCAGGTAAACCTAGACGTCACCTATGATATCATTGTTTCCCTGTGTTTCCTAGGTAAACCTAGATGTCACCTATGATATCATTGTTTCCCTGTGTTTCCCAGGTAAACCTAGATGTCACCTATGATATCATTGTTTCCCTGTTTCCCAGGTAAACCTAGACGTCACCTACATGTATGTTATTATTAGGTGAACCTAAATGTCAGATAAAAGCAACTTGTTATCTGCTGAAATGCTTAGAATGCTCAGTGGCAGAAGCCAGATGCCCTGAACAGGTCAAATACTCCAGATGCCCTGAACAGGTCAAATACTCCAGATGCCCTGAACAGGTCAAATACTCCAGATGCCCTGAACAGGTCAACTACTCCAGATGCCCTGAACAGGTCAAATACTCCAAATGCCCTGAACAGGTCAAATACTGCAGATGCCCTGAACAGGTCAAATACTCCAGATGCCCTGAACAGGTCAAATACTGCAGATGCCCTGAACAGGTCAAATACTGCAGATGCCCTGAACAGGTCAAATACTGCAGATGCCCTGAACAGGTCAAATACTCCAGATGCCCTGAACAGGTCAACTACTCCAGATGCCCTGAACAGGTCAAGTACTCCAGATGCCCTGAACAGGTCAAATACTCCAGATGCCCTGAAGGTCAAATACTCCAGATGCCCTGAACAGGTCAACTACTCCAGATGCCCTGAACAGGTCAAATACTCCAGATGCCCTGAACAGGTCAAATACTCCAGATGCCCTGAACAGGTCAACTACTCCAGATGCCCTGAACACTCCAGATGCCCTGAACAGGTCAAATACTCCAGATGTCCTGAACAGGTCAAATACTCCAGATGCCCTGAACAGGTCAACTACTCCAGATGCCCTGAACAGGTCAAATACTGCAGACGCCCTGAACAGGTCAAATACTCCAGATGCCCTGAACAGGTCAACTACTTCAGATGCCCTGAACAGGTCAAATACTCCAGATACAGGTCAACTACTCCAGATGCCCTGAACAGGTCAAATACTCCAGATGCCCTGAACAGGTCAAATACTCCAGATGCGTCGTTCTCTGTGCTTCAGCAAAGATGATGATGAGAGATCTAAAACAGCTAAAATAAGCCATGCCTGCCTGGGGCATATGGTTTGAGAGTGAGAGAGTGTGAGAGTGAGGTGATTGAGTTGAGTCAGGTTTTGAGATGGGGCCAGCCAGATCTCTCATTCATCCATCCTTCCAATTCACCGTCTCTCCAATTCACAATGCGCATACATCACAATGTAAAACTAACCTTTTGACAAAAGTGAAACTATATCTGGAAGCAAGCTGGCAAACAATATGACATTTTAGGAGCCCAGTGTAGTAGGCAGAATAATAGTGACAAGATCCTTGATTCCTTTGCATCTAGATTGTGCGTGATCTCTTATCTTTGACCATATCTCAGGAATTCAAATAATGTGTCACCTCAATGAGAGGAGTACTTGAAACAATATTTAAGAGATTGGTAAATCATGCAGAAACAACTACCTGTCAAATATTCCCAACACACTGTTTTGATATCAAGATATTTCCATGCAAGAGACGATGGTTTGCATCAGGTGAGAATAGAAGAAGGGAGCAGGGATTCTGAGGCAGTTGCCTGGGGCTGCGGGGGGGGGGCAATGAATGTGAAGAGGTGAAATATGACTGGAGGCCCGAGAGGAGGAGCTGAAATAATGCACCTGTAAATAAGATCACAACAGCCACTGGATCAGCAACATGCAAATGGTAAAGTACTCCTCGCAGACAGCTGCAAATGTCAATGTGAATATAAAACCACCATAAGTCAGCATCTGTGAATTTATCACACCATTCATAAGCAAATGATATCAATGCTCATGGCTTTATGTGCTACAAGAATGATCCCTAATAGGTTTTGACTCTTCCAGAAACATCTTTTTAGATTTCAGGAGCCTTTAAAGATAAGGTGTGAAACATTTATGTCGCTGTGAGTCTGACAACAAGGAAAACTTGCAGAGGTAGCCTTCGTTGCTTTCAAAGGGCTGTCATATATAGTCTCTTGGCAATATACATTGAAGAGATTATAACCAAATCTGAGTAGTCTCTGATGTATCCTGTAGAACAGGTTGGTAGCTTGGTCAACATAAACGTAGATTATAGTATGTTGCCATAGTAATAGTGCAACATGAAATAAGTACTATGTTGCCGGAAGAGTATACAGGCAACCGGGATTCACACCCGGTTGTCCTGAGGATACCGGGTGTGAATCCCGGCTTTGTTGTACCCATCACCATGGCAATTACTGTTGCATTTTCCCTTCAAAGTCACTCTAAATTAGACTAGGAAAAATAAAATACATTTCAAATAATTTGAATAAAGTTCTAGATAGCATACAGCCACATGTATATTAAATGGAATCTGTCTGTCCCACAAATTCCTTCCTCAGTCACTAGTTCCAAATTTCACATCCTTGTTGAAGGGAGAAGTGATGCAAGGCACTACTGTGTCAACGCTCCACTTCCCCTCTGCAATGACTGCATGCGATCGAGTTTCAGTGAGTATTTCATGGCCTTTGTTTATTTTCTGATAATAAAAAATAATAAAAACTATAATAAGCATTAAGCGCAGTGCTTCAGCCATAGTGTTGAATTCAAGCTCTCTCGAGAGAACTCCTGCCAGCTACCGCGCCTCAACTGGCAGGAGTTCTCTCTCTCTCGAGCTTGAATTCAACACTATGTCTTCAGCGCTGCGCTTAATCCCTATAGCAAAGTGTAGGGTTGTCTCTGCTCACAGATTTAAAAGCCACTATGTGCCTGTTTGAAAATAGTACAGTCCTAAAAGTCTGGTTTTGAAAACCTGGGAACAGGATGAGTTAATGGGTCTTTATAGACAGGTGGTCTTTGAAGACAAGTAAACATGCAAATCTTCCCCCAAAATGATGTAACAACATTACAATCTTTCTACTCTTTTTAGGTAGGGTCATTTTAATGCCAAAGTCTGATAAATCCCATGCTAAAGGTTTTGATGCATGGTATTTTCACTTATTGGAAGCAGATAGGTGCTAATACCAGACAGCTTAAGGCATCTAGCCCCATACCTCTGGAGGTGATCTTAGATCCTGGGATAATCTTAGCAGCTTAGGGGGAGATTATCCGCACGGCCTGCGCTCCTTCTGCTAAGGCCAGCAATCTCCATAATGAATAGCAATCAGCAAGTCATTTTCATGGTTCTGGGAGAGCATCAGTACTGGCAGATCAGTGCTGGGACTTTGCAAGAGCCCAGAAAAGGGCATTCATTTTAACTTAAAAAGTTCTGCGATCAAAACTTTAGGCTTTTTAAAACCCATTTATAACATGAGATATCCTTGATGCAATTTGTATGGATTTATAATACTTTATAAAAAAATAACTGAAATTAAGCATTATTTAGAAACATATTTGAAGCAGACATGTTAGAGTGGTATCATCCAAAAATTCAGGCAATTTTATGCACTTTAGGCATGAATGGATGGGATAAAACAGGATCAAAGGTTGAAAATAAAGCCTCTTCTGGATATGACACTCATTTTAGTCTTGAAATTGAAAACTTGACATTTTTGAAAAGGTGGAAGGGTGGTTAAAAGTCAACATTTGAATCGTTTCATTATCTCATACAAGTGTAAGCTTATTGTGTCATTGAGGATTAGTAATGTGGAGGTCTACATGCATCTATTATAGATAGCAATTATACTCTATCACTGAATAAGACCAATAGGTATTATAATTGTGACAACAGTTGTCTAGTTGATGTTGACCAAGTGAATTGCCTACCCTTTCGTTACTCTTTTTTTTTGTAAAATTGACTTGTTTGCCTCTGATAACTTTAGGTATAACTTATGAAAAAGAATAAAATTTGAAAAAAACTGGCTACAAGATTTAACCCTATAGAAACATCAAATTTTCAGGTAATTTCGCTTTTAATCATTCTCAAAATATTGATTTGAATTTAAGATATTCCTATTTGCGGTCAACTTTGTGTTCACTCCAGAGGTGAATGGGTTAACCTATTAATACTAAAGAGTTCCTTTAGAAATTGTTGTCTGCATCTAAAATACTTTTGACAATAAATGTGGAATCGTAAATAATTTTACAAAATATTTTAAGGAGAGTTGTTAGTAGTATTTTATTCATCATTTCTCCTTGTTAGGCTGTTTTTGGCCACTTTAAGCATTAATGGGTTAAGCATATTTTTCAAAATATTTATACTAGACCTCGCCGAGCTGGGGACCCTCAGCAGGAACATATGTTGGGATAGCTTGATTACACAGATATAATTAGTTTCCCAAGAGGACATGGGGAATCAACACTGGTGTCTTATTTATCTCCTACTGGACCCCCCCCCCCTCCCTCCCCCTGCTGGCCAATAAGCTTATGCAATGTTACAGGGCATTCCTAACAGCATCAGCAGTCACTATTTCCATCCATAACCTCCTCCTCCTCCTCCTCCTATACAAACAGTTGCTCCCCAACTTCCTTCCTTGATGTTCACATCTGATAGTGCACCCTTTCCATACCAACGCCCAACTATCCTTTAGGGCCAGTGGATTCCAATTCTTACTTATCCTAGAGCAATTATTATCAGCTCTACTAAATTATGGGGCGCCGTTTGTAACATCACGAGTTCTGTTGACAGAATACAATTCTGTTGGACAGAATACAATTCTGTTGGACAGAATACAATTCTGTAGGACAAAATTGTATTCTGTCAGACAGAATACAATTCTGTAGGAGAGAATTGTATTCTGTCAACAGAATTTGTGATGTTACAAACGGCGCCCCATACTAAATGTGCTTCATGCACTGGCGATGGGTCTTAAGTTTGCACCTGCTCAAGGGAAGTGACTTGTATTTCAGCGATGGGTCTTAAGTCTGCACCTGCTCAAGGGAAGTGACTTGTATTTCAGCGATGGGTCTTAAGTCTGCACCTGCTCAAGGGAAGTGACTGGTATTTCAGCGATGGGTCTTAAGTTTGCACCTGCTCAAGGGAAGTGACTTGTATTTCAGCGATGGGTCTTAAGTCTGCACCTGCTCAAGGGAAGTGACTTGTATTTCAGCGATGGGTCTTAAGTCTGCACCTGCTCAAGGGAAGTGACTTGTATTTCAGCGATGGGTCTTAAGTTTGCACCTGCTCAAGGGAAGTGACTTGTATTTCAGCGATGGGTCTTAAGTCTGCACCTGCTCAAGGGAAGTGACTGGTATTTCAGCGATGGGTCTTAAGTTTGCACCTGCTCAAGGGAAGTGACTTGTATTTCAGCGATGGGTCTTAAGTCTGCACCTGCTCAAGGGAAGTGACTTGTATTTCAGCGATGGGTCTTAAGTTTGCACCTGCTCAAGGGAAGTGACTTGTATTTCAGCGATGGGTCTTAAGTCTGCACCTGCTCAAGGGAAGTGACTGGTATTTCAGCGATGGGTCTTAAGTCTGCACCTGCTCAAGGGAAGTGACTGGTATTTCAGCGATGGGTCTTAAGTTTGCACCTGCTCAAGGGAAGTGACTTGTATTTCAGCGATGGGTCTTAAGTCTGCACCTGCTCAAGGGAAGTGACTTGTATTTCAGCGATGGGTCTTAAGTCTGCACCTGCTCAAGGGAAGTGACTTGTATTTCAGCGATGGGTCTTAAGTCTGCACCTGCTCAAGGGAAGTGACTTGTATTTCAGCGATGGGTCTTAAGTCTGCACCTGCTCAAGGGAAGTGACTTGTATTTCAGCGATGGGTCTTAAGTCTGCACCTGCTCAAGGGAAGTGACTTGTATTTCAGCGATGGGTCTTAAGTCTGCACCTGCTCAAGGGAAGTGACTTGTATTTCAGCGATGGGTCTTAAGTCTGCACCTGCTCAAGGGAAGTGACTTGTATTTCAGCGATGGGTCTTAAGTCTGCACCTGCTCAAGGGAAGTGACTTGTATTTCAGCGATGGGTCTTAAGTCTGCACCTGCTCAAGGGAAGTGACTGGTATTTCAGCGATGGGTCTTAAGTCTGCACCTGCTCAAGGGAAGTGACTGGTATTTCAGCGATGGGTCTTAAGTCTGCACCTGCTCAAGGGAAGTGACTGGTATTTCAGCGATGGGTCTTAAGTCTGCACCTGCTCAAGGGAAGTGACTGGTATTTCAGCGATGGGTCTTAAGTTTGCACCTGCTCAAGGGAAGTGACTGGTATTTCAGCGATGGGTCTTAAGTCTGCACCTGCTCAAGGGAAGTGACTTGTATTTCAGCGATGGGTCTTAAGTCTGCACCTGCTCAAGGGAAGTGACTTGTATTTCAGCGATGGGTCTTAAGTCTGCACCTGCTCAAGGGAAGTGACTTGTATTTCAGCGATGGGTCTTAAGTCTGCACCTGCTCAAGGGAAGTGACTTGTATTTCAGCGATGGGTCTTAAGTCTGCACCTGCTCAAGGGAAGTGACTGGTATTTCAGCGATGGGTCTTAAGTCTGCACCTGCTCAAGGGAAGTGACTTGTATTTCAGCGATGGGTCTTAAGTCTGCACCTGCTCAAGGGAAGTGACTTGTATTTCAGCGATGGGTCTTAAGTCTGCACCTGCTCAAGGGAAGTGACTTGTATTTCAGCGATGGGTCTTAAGTCTGCACCTGCTCAAGGGAAGTGACTTGTATTTCAGCGATGGGTCTTAAGTCTGCACCTGCTCAAGGGAAGTGACTTGTATTTCAGCGATGGGTCTTAAGTCTGCACCTGCTCAAGGGAAGTGACTTGTATTTCAGCGATGGGTCTTAAGTCTGCACCTGCTCAAGGGAAGTGACTGGTATTTCAGCGATGGGTCTTAAGTCTGCACCTGCTCAAGGGAAGTGACTTGTATTTCAGCGATGGGTCTTAAGTTTGCACCTGCTCAAGGGAAGTGACTTGTATTTCAGCGATGGGTCTTAAGTCTGCACCTGCTCAAGGGAAGTGACTTGTATTTCAGCGATGGGTCTTAAGTCTGCACCTGCTCAAGGGAAGTGACTTGTATTTCAGCGATGGGTCTTAAGTTTGCACCTGCTCAAGGGAAGTGACTTGTATTTCAGCGATGGGTCTTAAGTCTGCACCTGCTCAAGGGAAGTGACTTGTATTTCAGCGATGGGTCTTAAGTTTGCACCTGCTCAAGGGAAGTGACTTGTATTTCAGCGATGGGTCTTAAGTTTGCACCTGCTCAAGGGAAGTGACTTGTATTTCAGCGATGGGTCTTAAGTCTGCACCTGCTCAAGGGAAGTGACTTGTATTTCAGCGATGGGTCTTAAGTCTGCACCTGCTCAAGGGAAGTGACTGGTATTTCAGCGATGGGTCTTAAGTCTGCACCTGCTCAAGGGAAGTGACTTGTATTTCAGCGATGGGTCTTAAGTTTGCACCTGCTCAAGGGAAGTGACTTGTATTTCAGCGATGGGTCTTAAGTCTGCACCTGCTCAAGGGAAGTGACTTGTATTTCAGCGATGGGTCTTAAGTCTGCACCTGCTCAAGGGAAGTGACTTGTATTTCAGCGATGGGTCTTAAGTCTGCACCTGCTCAAGGGAAGTGACTTGTATTTCAGCGATGGGTCTTTAGTCTGCACCTGCTCAAGGGAAGTGACTTGTATTTCAGCGATGGGTCTTAAGTTTGCACCTGCTCAAGGGAAGTGACTTGTATTTCAGCGATGGGTCTTAAGTCTGCACCTGCTCAAGGGAAGTGACTTGTATTTCAGCGATGGGTCTTAAGTCTGCACCTGCTCAAGGGAAGTGACTGGTATTTCAGCGATGGGTCTTAAGTCTGCACCTGCTCAAGGGAAGTGACTTGTATTTCAGCGATGGGTCTTAAGTCTGCACCTGCTCAAGGGAAGTGACTTGTATTTCAGCGATGGGTCTTAAGTTTGCACCTGCTCAAGGGAAGTGACTTGTATTTCAGCGATGGGTCTTAAGTCTGCACCTGCTCAAGGGAAGTGACTTGTATTTCAGCGATGGGTCTTAAGTCTGCACCTGCTCAAGGGAAGTGACTTGTATTTCAGCGATGGGTCTTAAGTCTGCACCTGCTCAAGGGAAGTGACTTGTATTTCAGCGATGGGTCTTAAGTTTGCACCTGCTCAAGGGAAGTGACTTGTATTTCAGCGATGGGTCTTAAGTCTGCACCTGCTCAAGGGAAGTGACTTGTATTTCAGCGATGGGTCTTAAGTTTGCACCTGCTCAAGGGAAGTGACTTGTATTTCAGCGATGGGTCTTAAGTCTGCACCTGCTCAAGGGAAGTGACTTGTATTTCAGCGATGGGTCTTAAGTTTGCACCTGCTCAAGGGAAGTGACTTGTATTTCAGCGATGGGTCTTAAGTCTGCACCTGCTCAAGGGAAGTGACTTGTATTTCAGCGATGGGTCTTAAGTCTGCACCTGCTCAAGGGAAGTGACTGGTATTTCAGCGATGGGTCTTAAGTTTGCACCTGCTCAAGGGAAGTGACTTGTATTTCAGCGATGGGTCTTAAGTTTGCACCTGCTCAAGGGAAGTGACTTGTATTTCAGCGATGGGTCTTAAGTTTGCACCTGCTCAAGGGAAGTGACTGGTATTTCAGCGATGGGTCTTAAGTTTGCACCTGCTCAAGGGAAGTGACTTGTATTTCAGCGATGGGTCTTAAGTCTGCACCTGCTCAAGGGAAGTGACTGGTATTTCAGCGATGGGTCTTAAGTCTGCACCTGCTCAAGGGAAGTGACTTGTATTTCAGCGATGGGTCTTAAGTCTGCACCTGCTCAAGGGAAGTGACTTGTATTTCAGCGATGGGTCTTAAGTCTGCACCTGCTCAAGGGAAGTGACTTGTATTTCAGCGATGGGTCTTAAGTTTGCACCTGCTCAAGGTTAGTGACTTGTATTTCAGCGATGGGTCTTAAGTCTGCACCTGCTCAAGGGAAGTGACTTGTATTTCAGCGATGGGTCTTAAGTCTGCACCTGCTCAAGGGAAGTGACTTGTATTTCAGCGATGGGTCTTAAGTCTGCACCTGCTCAAGGGAAGTGACTTGTATTTCAGCGATGGGTCTTAAGTCTGCACCTGATCAAGGGAAGTGACTTGTATTTCAGCGATGGGTCTTAAGTTTGCACCTGCTCAAGGGAAGTGACTTGTATTTCAGCAATGGGTCTTAAGTTTGCACCTGCTCAAGGGAAGTGACTTGTATTTCAGCGATGGGTCTTAAGTCTGCACCTGCTCAAGGGAAGTGACTTGTATTTCAGCGATGGGTCTTAAGTCTGCACCTGCTCAAGGGAAGTGACTTGTATTTCAGCGATGGGTCTTAAGTCTGCACCTGCTCAAGGGAAGTGACTTGTATTTCAGCGATGGGTCTTAAGTCTGCACCTGCTCAAGGGAAGTGACTGGTATTTCAGCGATGGGTCTTAAGTTTGCACCTGCTCAAGGGAAGTGACTTGTATTTCAGCGATGGGTCTTAAGTCTGCACCTGCTCAAGGGAAGTGACTTGTATTTCAGCGATGGGTCTTAAGTCTGCACCTGCTCAAGGGAAGTGACTTGTATTTCAGCGATGGGTCTTAAGTCTGCACCTGCTCAAGGGAAGTGACTGGTATTTCAGCGATGGGTCTTAAGTCTGCACCTGCTCAAGGGAAGTGACTGGTATTTCAGCGATGGGTCTTAAGTCTGCACCTGCTCAAGGGAAGTGACTTGTATTTCAGCGATGGGTCTTAAGTCTGCACCTGCTCAAGGGAAGTGACTTGTATTTCAGCGATGGGTCTTAAGTTTGCACCTGCTCAAGGGAAGTGACTTGTATTTCAGCGATGGGTCTTAAGTTTGCACCTGCTCAAGGGAAGTGACTTGTATTTCAGCGATGGGTCTTAAGTCTGCACCTGCTCAAGGGAAGTGACTTGTATTTCAGCGATGGGTCTTAAGTTTGCACCTGCTCAAGGGAAGTGACTTGTATTTCAGCGATGGGTCTTAAGTTTGCACCTGCTCAAGGTTAGTGACTTGTATTTCAGCGATGGGTCTTAAGTTTGCACCTGCTCAAGGGAAGTGACTTGTATTTCAGCGATGGGTCTTAAGTCTGCACCTGCTCAAGGGAAGTGACTTGTATTTCAGCGATGGGTCTTAAGTCTGCACCTGCTCAAGGGAAGTGACTGGTATTTCAGCGATGGGTCTTAAGTTTGCACCTGCTCAAGGGAAGTGACTTGTATTTCAGCGATGGGTCTTAAGTTTGCACCTGCTCAAGGGAAGTGACTTGTATTTCAGCGATGGGTCTTAAGTCTGCACCTGCTCAAGGGAAGTGACTTGTATTTCAGCGATGGGTCTTAAGTTTGCACCTGCTCAAGGTTAGTGACTTGTATTTCAGCGATGGGTCTTAAGTCTGCACCTGCTCAAGGGAAGTGACTTGTATTTCAGCGATGGGTCTTAAGTTTGCACCTGCTCAAGGGAAGTGACTTGTATTTCAGCGATGGGTCTTAAGTTTGCACCTGCTCAAGGGAAGTGACTTGTATTTCAGCGATGGGTCTTAAGTTTGCACCTGCTCAAGGGAAGTGACTTGTATTTCAGCGATGGGTCTTAAGTCTGCACCTGCTCAAGGGAAGTGACTTGTATTTCAGCGATGGGTCTTAAGTCTGCACCTGCTCAAGGGAAGTGACTTGTATTTCAGCGATGGGTCTTAAGTCTGCACCTGCTCAAGGGAAGTGACTTGTATTTCAGCGATGGGTCTTAAGTCTGCACCTGCTCAAGGGAAGTGACTTGTATTTCAGCGATGGGTCTTAAGTTTGCACCTGCTCAAGGGAAGTGACTTGTATTTCAGCGATGGGTCTTAAGTTTGCACCTGCTCAAGGGAAGTGACTTGTATTTCAGCGATGGGTCTTAAGTTTGCACCTGCTCAAGGGAAGTGACTTGTATTTCAGCGATGGGTCTTAAGTTTGCACCTGCTCAAGGGAAGTGACTTGTATTTCAGCGATGGGTCTTAAGTCTGCACCTGCTCAAGGGAAGTGACTTGTATTTCAGCGATGGGTCTTAAGTTTGCACCTGCTCAAGGGAAGTGACTGGTATTTCAGCGATGGGTCTTAAGTTTGCACCTGCTCAAGGGAAGTGACTTGTATTTCAGCGATGGGTCTTAAGTCTGCACCTGCTCAAGGTTAGTGACTTGTATTTCAGCGATGGGTCTTAAGTTTGCACCTGCTCAAGGGAAGTGACTTGTATTTCAGCGATGGGTCTTAAGTCTGCACCTGCTCAAGGGAAGTGACTTGTATTTCAGCGATGGGTCTTAAGTTTGCACCTGCTCAAGGGAAGTGACTTGTATTTCAGCGATGGGTCTTAAGTTTGCACCTGCTCAAGGTTAGTGACTTGTATTTCAGCATTTTTTACCTCCTCTTCAGTGATTTACCAGTCACTAGCAGGCGGTACATTTAAGAATTTTTGGGCAACTGTTGTCTTCTGGCCACTTTCATCACTTCACTATGGGGATGACGCTGCTGTTGTATTTACAAAGAGGGGGATGCAGTTATAAGTCAGTGACTAAGTAGCTAGTGTCAAGTGTGGCTATTCCTAGAGCATGTCAGTGCTGCTGCTACTGCTTTGGGTGCTAATCCTCACCCCCCCCCCCCCCCCCCCCCCCCCCCCCAAACCTTGCCACATTCCTATACGCCAACAACTAGCTAAAACTAGCTACAATTAGCAACAACAACAACAACAACACAGCCTTAACCAATCAATGCTTACACAAGACAAAACAGCCAACAACTTTGAGGAAATATTGCAAGCTAAAGGAAAGTTGGGTAAATATTTGGAGGATAAATGATATTTAGAACACGACCAAGAACTCCTTGAATTTTAATTCCAAAGTTATTATCGAAAAAGTATCATATATCCGGAGACATTTCTTTAGAGGTTCTCCTGAGCATGAAAGGCTTAACCATCCAGGGGCCAGCTAGCACCCTGGTCTACTCTCATGCACATAACTATATGAAAGGCTTAACCATCCAGGGGCCAGCTAGCACCCTGGTCTACTCTCATGCACATAACTATATGAAAGGCTTAACCATCCAGGGGCCAGCTAGCACCCTGGTCTACTCTCATGCACATAACTATATGAAAGGGTTAACCATCCAGGGGCCAGCTAGCACCCTGGTCTACTCTCATGCACATAACTATATGAAAGGGTTAACCATCCAGGGGCCAGCTAGCACCCTGGTCTACTCTCATGCACATAACTATATGAATGGGTTAACCATCCAGGGGCCAGCTAGCACCCTGGTCTACTCTCATGCACATAACTATATGAAAGGGTTAACCATCCAGGGGCCAGCTAGCACCCTGGTCTACTCTCATGCACATAACTATATGAAAGGGTTAACCATCCAGGGGCCAGCTAGCACCCTGGTCTACTCTCATGCACATAACTATATGAAAGGGTTAACCATCCAGGGGCCAGCTAGCACCCTGGTCTACTCTCATGCACATAACTATATGAAAGGGTTAACCATCCAGGGGCCAGCTAGCACCCTGGTCTACTCTCATGCACATAACTATATGAAAGGGTTAACCATCCAGGGGCCAGCTAGCACCCTGGTCTACTCTCATGCACATAACTATATCTGGACCTGTATGTTTATTTTCATGTTTACAGGTTTGTTCTGATTTAGGTCGCTTTCAACAGCAATGGTCATAATGCACCAAAACAACCCATCCACTTAAGCAGTGGTTTCTCAGGAATGCCCATTTGCCAAGGCATCACAGAAAGCTCTGGGCGGTAGGAAGTTCATGATTTCATACTTAGCAAAATAAAACAGGTTATCATGCCCTTACAAAGGCTCCATCTTCAGAGACTGTATAGTCTGGCGGCCAAATCCAAAAATGTGACTTTTGATGGCAAAATTTGTTACAAGCTGCCATCCACGCTAAATCATATCTTCATAAGTCGGGCAATATGGTATGGGTGGATGGCGGGATTTCTTTTGTTGTTTAAGGTGTTTTTGGGGCAAAAAATGCAAAAAATGAACTAAAATGAGTGATTTTCGTAATTTACGTCAAAAAAAATATTTATTGTCTACCTAAGCTCATGAAAGTTTGTACATATATGCTTGAGGACATACTCTTTGAGATGGTAGAATTAGATTTAACAAAATATTAAGCGTTAACCGTAAAACTGATATAATATGGCGAAAAATGGCTGAAAACAGTATTTTTTCAAGATTTACGTTAAAGAAAAACGTCCATAAAATTCCATTGGAAAAAGCTAGGATTATGAAACTTGGCCAAAAATATCCCTGATGTGTCCCAATAAGAATATGATATTGGTATACTGTGTATGTGTCCTAATGATCCTGTACTGGGGTTGTTGAATTTGAGATATATGCAATTAATGAACATTGGCCCCATACCGTATATTACACTTATTACAAAATTATGTCATAATACATGACCCTCATTGATAGAGAATTTGTAATATAAGGTTAGCAGCAATGTTTCATATATTGTATGGTGGATGGCAGGATTTATTTTGCCGTTTAAGGTGTTTTTGGGGCAAAAATTAGATAAATTGAGTGAAAAAAGTAATTTATATCAAAGAAATATTTTTTGTCCACCTAGGCTCATGAAAATTTGTACATATATACTAGAGAACATTTTATTTAAGATACTTGGGTTAGGTTCAACAAAAACTTCTGTGTTATGCTAAAAATTGCTAAAATCTGGCCGAAAAATGGATAAAAACGGTAATTTTTCAATATTTTTGTCTTCAGAAAAACATTAATTTAATCATCATGCAAAGAGCTATGAATGTGAAACTAGGTCCGAAATATTCCTGAAGGGTTCCAAAAAAGATGCTTTATAGCGTGTGTGCTTATTTCACCAAATAGTCATGCAGAAAGTTCTTCAACTCAGAAGATGCAAAAATCAGCATGTGTAGCATATGTTAAACATACTGTTTGCTATTGATACTGAATGATAATTCTATTGATTAGACATTGTTCTAATGGAATATCAAGCCTAGTCTGATAAATTTGGTGATGGCAGGAGTAGTGTCTAAGTATAGGTGGCAGCACCAAGATTTTTGATTTTGTTAGCTTCAAGACCGAGGGCCTGAGAGGGGGCTACCGCAGATGTTGTGGAAGTTCATAATATCTAGGGCTTGCTCTTGAACCTAAAGGGGAGGCTCTGTTTTAAATGACTTCAGAGATCTGATGGACTTTCACTCTCAAGGGTCTAGCTAACTCCAAGTACCACCTCAGTGACAGGGCAATGAACCTTGTTGTATGGTGAGAATTCTTTATAGGGCAAATGCACCATCATGATGATTTAGGTTCAGGGAAGGAAGGAATTTTACGGGTTTTACGTCGCTTTCAACAGCTTAGGTCATATCGCGACGAGATAGAAACCCGGAACCGGGAAGAAATTCCCTACTCTTCACGAATAGTTTCAAGGGGTAGTTGCAGAAGGACCATAGACAGTCCCCCACAACACCGCACATTTATATAGCGACCAGGCCAACCCTCTTGAGGATCCAGCGGAGACTCGAACCTACAAACTCACGCTTGGGAGCCAGGCATCGTAACCACTAGGCCACGGCGGATCCCCGATTTGGGTTCAAAATGTGCCTATATGTGTCACCTTTCAAATAAGACCACCCGCAAGTCTGTCCTCCTCAGCACTCCTCAGATATGGCTAATGAAAGTGAGTACCCCTTCTGATTGGTCGAGAGATATCAGTGGCAGGAAGTGACTGCAGGGGTTCCTTATCTTCCTTGACTACACAGATTTGACAAGGCAAATTCATGTTTGGATTATCAGCTGACAAAGAAAAGGTCATTTGCAGGGCTTTTTGCAGGGCTTTATACTAAGGCCTGTTTTTTACTCACTTTCATAAGCCATATCTGAGGAGTGCTGAGGAGGACAGACTTGCGGGTCACGGTGGTCTTATTTGAAAGGTGACATGTATAGGCACATTTTGAACCTAAATCATCATGATGGCTGGATAGAAACACCGAGTTAGGTGTGAAAGAAGTCAATTGATTCTTATCTAATAAGAGGAATGGGAGGAAGCGATCTCCTCCATTGTCCCACCATAGATGACCAATGTCCAATCTGCTAAATACTTATAAAATAACTATGTAATAATTCTTTTTCATCATACATTTGTAATCTTTTTGACTGTTGGATATTTTTATTGGAGCATATCAAACATGTCTATAAGGTGAGTGAAGAATCCCTGGAAATTTAGTTTCTGAAATCATTTTACCTGTAACATATCTTTTAGATGACTGGCTTTGTATAGAACAGTCTCAGAAGAGTATTCCATATGACTATATTCAATCTTTGAGTGATGTAACAAAATTTTGTTCTCTGAGAAATGTTTTATGTATTGAATCCTTCCCCTTCTCCACTTATGACAAACGTTTCCTGTCTGCAACAGTGTATAAGTTCCATCTGAAAAACTGAATAAATTCCTCCAAAATTTTATGAAGGTGATCAAGTTTTAAAATGTATGCATGAAAAGAGACTTCGGGACCTGGGCTACATTGACCATATGCTAAACTTCAATTTTCTTCTTTACTTGAAGAAGGATTTATATTTCTGTGAAGGTATCTAAAATCTCTTTTGAAGAGCTTTCCTGTCCACCCAGATAAAAATTCTTTAAAATCTACTATTTTACAAAAGTTTGGAACAAATAGGGTTCAGATGTGATATTTCTATAAGATAAAACAGCCAAATGAGGGAGCAAGTTTTCCTGAATTTGAGAAAAAATATTGAATTCAATCTTCTAAAATTCTGTCCCCAACAATTTGAATAGCTTAATATGGCCCATTACAACCATGAACATGCATGTACTTATTGAAATAAATTAGAGCTGCACTCACGGAGGGAGATCAACTCATGAGCTCACCACCCGCTTGACTCACGAGCTCATGACGTTCCGATTTTCCCAAAAAATACCTATTTTCTAGCCCAGCTATAAAGAAATAAATATTCATTGGCGGAGATTTATTAAAATTGCCATGTTTATTTAATTTTAAAACGTGCTGAACAGGGAAAAGGTCAGTATAACACTCAACACCGCTTGAATGTATACATTGGAGATTGTAAAGAAGACATGACAGCGATAAGCAGTTATGTATGTTAATAATGTGTGTTAGGTGCTCTGTGTTACGTTTGTGTTCCCAATATAGACAAGCTCACGATTTAAACATTTCAGCTCGAGCTCGGCGAGTTTGCCCCAGGGCTTGAGCCACTCGAGTTCGTGAGTGGTGAGTGCAGCTCTAAAATAAATGCCTTAAAAAGTCACTGAATTCATACTGGAGTGAAAACAATTCAATTATATGTTTGAAAATGGAATTTTGAAGGGTTACACAATTTTTTTAAGTGTCCTGATGGGTATTTTTGAGGGATTGGGTGTCCAACTCTGGGTGAGATGCACTACAGGCCAGCTTTATTATACTCTACTTTAAAACTGTGTGAATGTTTTAAAAAGGTAGTTTGGTGCTATGACACATTTGAATAATTGTACCTTACACAAAATCACCTATGCGTTAGAACTTAAGATACTCTTTTTTCAAACTATTGTGCACAGTGTCTGATTCTAAATATGGAAACTATCAGCTAATACTTAAAGATAAGATAAGAAACTAGTCCATTTAAAGAATATGGTGGTTTTAACATTTTGTGAAATGTTACTGTCAGAAAGGCGTTGAACAAACAAACAAACACCCTGCAGTAAAATGTTTATAACTTTTTCATAAATGGGGGTACAGTAAATCTGACCAAAGATCCAAAAACGTAAGACTTCAAGCTTTCTAAATATGTAAGATTCATATTGCTACTATAAAGTTTATTTTTTGTCTTAGATGCCAATTCAACTTGACCGAGCCCATATGCTACACATCCTGACTTTTGCAACTTCCAAGTTGAACAAACTTCTGCATAATAATTTGGTGAAATATAGACACATCCTATAAAGTACCTTTTTTGGAACCCTTCAGGAATATTTTGGGCCTAGTTTCATGTTCCTAGCTCTTTGCATGATGATTAGATTAACGTTTTTCTGTATACAAAAATATTGAAAAATGACCGTTTTTAGCCATTTTTGGGCCAGATTCTATCCATTTTAGGATAACGCTTCAGTTTTTGTTAAAGCTAATGCAAGTATATTAAAGAACATTTTCCCTAGCATATATGTACAAATTGTCATGAGCCTAGGTGGACAACAAGTATTTTTTTGACATAAATTACTTTTTTCACTCAATTTATCTAATTTTTGCCCCAAAAACACCTTAAACGGCAAAATAAATCCTGCCATCCACCCATACAAATATATGAAACATTGCTGCTAACCTTATATTACAAATTCTCTATCAATGAGGGTCATGTATTATGACATACTATTGTAATAAGTGTAATATACGGTATGGCGCCAATGTTCATTAATTGCATATATCTCAAATTCAACAACCCCAGTACAGGATCATTAGGACACATACACAGTATACCAATATCATATTCTTATTGGGACACATTAGGGATATTTTTGGCCAAGTTTCATAATCCTAGCTTTATCCAATGGAATTTTATGGACGTTTTTCTTTAACGTAAATCTTGAAAAAATACTGTTTTCAGCCATTTTTCGCCATATTATATCAGTCTTTAGGTTAACGCTAAATATTTTGTTAAATCTAATTCTACCATCTCAAAGAGTATGTCCTCAAGCATAAATGTACAAACTTTCATGAGCTTAGGTAGACAATAAATATTTTTTTGATGTAAATTACAAAAATCACTCATTTTAGTTCATTTTTTGCATTTTTTGCCCCAAAAACACCTTAAACGAAAAAAGAAATCCCGCCATCCACCCATACCATATAGCCCATCCTCTGAAGATATGATTTAGCATGGATGGCAGCTTGTAACAAATTTTGCCATCAAAACCATTTTCTAGAGGCTTTTTTGGATTTGGCCGCCAGACTAGTAGGCAGGGAGTCTAAAGGGATTAACTTCTGGACCAAGCCAGATCATTGAATGTCCAAAGACTGAACAGACAGAGCCATTCTACTGCCTATTGATATTCAATATTGATAATTCAGGAGGGACGAACCAACACGCAGAATGAAAGGACGAAGATTTTCTGATGAGTAAGGTCAGGTGTCTTGGCTCACTCATGTGATGAAATAATAACAAGGTTTTGCTGATGGAGCGTCTGAATAAACAAGTATGTCTCCATGCCTAGAGACCTAATGGTGACAGAGGAATGATAGATATATCATGCTCTAATCTCATCAACTATTACAACAACACAAAATTATTAGGACTGCTATAATAATTCATAATCAAAATAGTGAAGTCAGCTGAAAAATGAATGGTAGATATACCAAACTCTCACCTTACTATCGATGACATCAATACGGAGCTCTCAATGATTAAAATAACTCATAATCATAACAATGAAATTAACTTAAAAATGAGTGATAGATATATCACTCTAATCTCATCTATAACAAATAATATGAATAGCAATCAATAATTATATCAATAGCTGACGATCAAAACAATGAAGTCAACTTTCAATATTCATTCTACAGAAGTAGTTTGATTTTAATAAGACAGTCTGCCTTTGCGATGTTGGGTAAATTATCTGCATTGCTTTTTGTATGTTCATTGTGGGGGTTAAATGATATAGGGCCAAAGAGGATATTGCACTTATTGAATTTCAATCAATCAATAGTAAGATTGTTCCTTGCAATTATAATATAAAACACACACCATTAAACCTACAGAGTCATTAAATGATTCAGAGGCTGACATTTCTATCGATGCGATTATCAAAAACCTAAATTCTGACTTAAGCTGCAGCAGAAACAATGCCAAGTGCTATCATCATCTATGTTCAGTCAACCGCGCTTGATTGCACAAGCATGATGTTAGCACAGAGAGGAAGACGTCAGTTCAGTGATCCCATTCTCTATTTAGCGCATGGAGAGTCTGTTCAATGGACCGTCACTGGATCTAATTGACTCCATTACGTTACCTACTAATTGACCTTGCTGTGTATAGCTACATAACATTCTCTTCTTATCCACACAATCCTAAACTCACTCAGCCTTCTACTGACAGTGCAAGAAAATGCCCTTTGTTAGCTCTTACCTAACCTGTCTATTCAAGCCATCTTCACCAGTGAAATACCTTTCAATAGTTCTTGTATAGTCAGTCTATTACCGTTGTGTTCACAGGTAAGAAAAAAAACTTTCGCTGTCTCTTACCTTAACTGGCCATTTAAGCCATCTCAGGCCTCGACACTAACTTAAAAAGGTACTGGCCCTGTAGGAACAGTAGGACCAAGGATCTACTGGTCCTGCAAAATTTCTATTGGTCCTAGAAATTTTTCTCATAACTTTATCAGACATTTGATGCCTGCATCTTTACAAGTGGGGAAATACATTTCCATTTTCTATATTACCTGTTCATTTCTAAAGAGCATCTAAAGGAAAGATGCCGGGTCAAGCCAGTTAATAAATCAGCATAAGGTCTGACCCCTTAGTCTCCCTTTAAGATATAAGAATCTGGTGGCTTCTGGTCAAGTTGACGAGAGATCGTACTTGCCAAAAAGCGGTTCAGAGATTTTGGATTACCATATATGGCAAATGAGGAACTAAATTGATTAACGTGGAAAGTATTTTATCCTTTCCGAGGTAGAATTGGGGCAAATTGCGAACCTGCCACAAAAAAGACTTGTTAGTGCGAGGTTACGATTGACGGAAGTGAATAAGCGCGCTGAAAATATGAGCGTGTATGAATATGATGTGATTAGGCTTAAGTAGCTGTGTGCATTAGCTTGTAGAAGCAATGACATTAAGCGCCTCTGACTATTGATGAAATGTCTGTATTATTAGTATTGATGTCCCAGTGGTGAGGAAGGAGTCAAAAGGGTTTTCCCATAATGCTTTCTGTAAGGAGGAAATAAGGAGGTGATAAGGAGGTGGCTGTAAAGCGTGTTCCTCAACAGGGCAGGATCACGCTCCTTATGCCTGGGCGCCTTGATGTGAGTAGCTATCTCTTACGGAGACAGATTAGTAGGGAACATCACGAGGAGGCAATAAGGAGGCAACTGTTAACCGTCATTCTGCACAGGCCACAATCATGCCCAGACTACCTCCTTATCTAGGATTTCTTTAAGAAATGCTCTTCTCTGTTCTGGTCTCTATGTTTTGCGTAATACATAGCTTTTACTGCATAAGAATGAAAATGATATCCTTTCCTCTTCCAAAATATTTAAACCACCTGCTCTAAAACCTTGTCAAGAAAAATCTTAAACTTCCTCCGATCACTAATAAGAAACATTAAAATACAGCTTTCTGTGATCACATGACAGTTCTGAATCAGTAAATACACAAGCAGCAGAAACAAAAATATTGATAAAGAAATTAGTAAAAGAAAAAGATAAAAAGGTACAGTTTTAGATAAGGTAAGAGCAGACTAAGAAATGTCTTTGAAGTGAGAAATCAGTGCAGTGGAGGTCTATTATTAAGGACCATCTCTCATTTTAGCGATGAAAACCAGTGAAGCGAAGAGTCAGATAATGAAGCCTCCCCTCGCTATCAAAGTGAGTCCCCTTGAACCGCGTCGTAAACTACTAAAACGTTGAGAAAAAACAATTGATGCACACCACTGCACATGTAGATCATTTGTAATCATATTGGCATTGCTACATTCACAACATCCCTTTGCCAATCCATTCAGTTTAGGTGATGTATGCACTGAGTGTACGGGGGGTCGTCATGATGATACAGCCAGCACTTCCTTTAACACTCTCATTCCTCAAGAGACCAAAAAGCCAGGATTATTCTGCTCATATCCTTGCAATTATGGCAACCTAACATTTGAAGACAAGATGTTATTTAGAACATAAGTAACACCTTTCCCTTAAATATTATGTTATTTTCTGCTTTACCTGATTGATTTCTCAATGTGTGACTTTTAGCTTTACCATTGGTATCTCTATGTGTGATTTTCAATAAACTTTGATTTCTCTATTTGTAAATTCTAGTTATACATTTGATTTTTCTAAAAAAAGAAAGTAGCTTAGATCTGTGACTTATATCCCACATGTATGTCTGTGCTTAGATACAGATCCTCCGACTCTCTCCAGGAGCCCTCTAGGCATCAGTGGGTTAGTCACTCATCAAGCCATACCTTCTTCATCCAACGCCATACAAAGATAACAAAATATGTTGACATTTCGTGGATGAAAAAATCATCAAATTTTCTACAAGTATTTTCAACAGTACCTATTGCATAGTAACTTTTCAGGAACAATGCATATGAAAAGATTATTCCTTTTAGATTTACAGCCCCTCTCAAAAAATATTCTCTGGATCTATGCTCGATGCTTTTCCAAAATAACTCAGTAATATTCATCAATCAAGAATGTTTCAAGGAGCATTGCTGGTTTTGTATTTGATAAACATAAACTTTTTTTCCAGAATGGGGTTATCCTGTGAGATCACCCTAACATAGTCAAGCACTTTTTGAGCAGTGCAGTATGACTGTGTTCCAGGGGGCAGTGTTACTGGAATAGCGGTGCTGCATGTGCTAATATGGTTTCCTTTTAGAAACTATCTGGCTGCAATGCACAAGAACCCAGCTAGCAGGGTTAAATTTCCAGTCCCTGGTATTGTACACTTGTACTCTCTGTGGTGCAATGTCGTAACTTACGGATTAGCCTCCTAGATTGAAAATTGGTATTGACATAATATAGCACCAATTCAAATAACTATTACATCATCAATACCAAAATGAAATTAGTAATACAATACCATGTGCTATTTGCAGAGGAGATTTCTATTTATCGGGAAGCTGAGATTGGTATCAGTACAAGCAGGACCCTCCTGGTATTAACCATGACTGGTTAGACATTTTCTATTAATGAAAGGAAATAAATAGCATGGTAAAACCAATTTTGAAGCTATGCAATGTTGATGCAAGTAGAACCTTGGCTAACACAATTTATACAGTAGATGAGTAAAGTGAGACTACATACAACTAGCACCAGTTTCTAGAGGTGATGGATTGGTAGAAGTATCAGGTTGAAAATGTATGTATATAATTCAAGCCAATTCAGAGAGAGAGAGAGAGAGAGAGAGAGAGAGAGAGAGAGAGAGAGAGAGAGAGAGAGAGAGAGAGAGAGAGAGAGAGAGAGAGAGAGAGAGAGAGAGAGAGAGTGAGAGAGAGAGTGAGAGAGAGAGAGAGAGAGAGAGAGAGAGAGAGAGAGAGAGAGAGAGAGAGAGAGAGAGAGAGAGAGAGAGAGAGAGAGAGGGAGGGAGGGAGGGAGGGGGGAGGGAGGGAGGGAGGGAGGGAGGGAGGGAGGGAGGGGAGGGAGGGAGGGGAGAGAGAGAGAGAGAGAGAGAGTGTGTGTGTGGTGTGTGTATGTACGGCCTATCACACTTTAACATTATCTATGAGCTCTTTGAATGGTAGAGCACCCAGATGGAGGCACAAGACCTTAACTAGATTTCCTGTTTAGCACCTGTCTTGAGTTTATCACATTACGCCCCACTACCTGCATATGTTACAGTCTTACAGTCTTATGTTAGCGTCTCAGGATAAAGCCAGATGTAACACTAGAGCGTGGAGTAAAGGCCAAGCCATATATGAGACATTAACAGCAGTGAACATTTCATGGTTAAATTCTGCACAGTTTGCTTCCTCTGCCAGACATACAGAATACAACCTATTATAACACAGAGAGTTAGAACTCTATAGCTATCTGCCCCTCAAATTCAAGTAAAAGAGTTTCTCCAAAATTGTCACAAAGCATATACTTATAAAATAATTGATAGATAATTGTTGGTAGGGAGAGCATTAATCAGGATGACAGACAAAATAAGAAATTCTGTATGAGATCTCTTTCAGGAGGGCAGACACAAGTGTGACTCCAGTGCACAAGAGGGTGACACAGTAGAAGCCCTTCCTATCAGAGAGGGATGCTTGGGATTAACCCTTTTGCATCTAGAGTGCACACAGGGCCTGCTGATAGCAAAACAACACTACTCATGAAATATGAGTGATATTTGGAATGTATTCAAATAGAGCTATTTTAACCCAAGCAGAAAATAATCCTCATTCAAGCATATTCAGAATGTTGCATTTTTAAACTTTATCAAGATATTTTCCTACTGATATGAATAATTGATAGGCTAGAGCATCCTCCTCCACTCTGGGTGGTTAAACAGGGGTGGGCCTGGAATTTTGTTTCCGGCCCGATTTGTTTTGTATAAAGGGGGGAGGGGGGTATTTTATCAGTGAGGTAGTTCTATAGTCCCTGTAGATTTTAAGCATAAGTAGAGAAGAATGACATTCATAGTAAGAAAATCAACATTTAATTATTGCAAAGGGGCTCGAATCCTCTGTGTATCAGTAACTGCTTCGATGATTAAAAAGAAATACTGAAAACCTAGGGAGGGGGGTGGGGGGGGTTGCATAGTATATGGCAAACCTGTTACCTAGGAACATCAGATTTGAAGGTCTCTATAGACAAGTGATATTGACCAATAGATGAATTGTGGGTATTATTCCTGAGAATGTTTTCCTATTCAAGAAGTCTCTGGTCAAAGGTCTTTTGAGTAAGTGCGTCTCCCTCCAGATATTGACGAATGCATACACACTGAGTTTCTGGAGCAGGTGGAAGTGACTTTTAAAAAGAATTATTTGCAATCTTACTTTTAGCATCAAGGAAGATCTGACTCAGAATCTAATTGTCAAATAAGTACACTTTTTTCTATTTCCAAATCATTCTTAACAAATTAGGCCGTTCATGAAAACCTCAAGGCCAGCGGTGAAGTAACAGGACTCGGTTATTTTTGTACTGTTATTGTCTTAATCGATGGACAAATAGTCAGAGAGCAGATATAGAAATAGCGTGAGCAGGTAGTCACGAATCTTAAGAAGATTTAACTCTTTCCTTGGTTAGTGGCGCAAGATGCTCTGTAGTTCTGCCAAAAAAAGCACAAATTCACAAAAAGTTTGATAGTGAGTTAGTGACTTTGTTCTGATGAACGTTTCCCCTCCATTTTCTTCTCTAAAATATATTGAAATCCAACATATTTCTAGACTCTTCTTGGCTGGTTTTAGGGTGCTAGAGGAATGAATGGGTTAACTGATTGTTTGTGTGATAGGTTTGTATGTTGGCTCAGTGGTGATGCAGTCATTCTCTACCTGGCTGAACAATCACACAGAAACAAAGCGACAGCGAGTTAATGGCATCTCCATATTAGCATAAGCTTTTGATTAACCCTTCCTCTCCAACAACAAATAGGTTGGAACATGGATTTCTAAGTTGTAGGTTATTCAGATTTTTTTTTTCAATTTGTCATAGATGTAGACATGGTATCCCTCAGCAAATGGTAAGGAAAATGTGTAAAGCAATTGGTAAATATGTGGTATTGCTTTGAAGGGGGGTGGTGTTTATATATGCTGATGTATACCTATTAAAATAGTACACTTAGGCATGGTGTATTAGTTGCAGTGTCCAAAGGGTGTTTAATATTTATGTTTTGGCATCTTACCCATGAACACAGTATGCCAAATAAAGCAGATTTCTTTGGTTGAATTGTCAAAGTGGGTGGATGATCTATACATGATTAGACACAGCAATTCATACTATGGTAAGACTAAGAGCACTGACATCTTAGTACAATACGGTATGCTATAGCATGTTTTGAATGACTTGTTTAAAGAGAGGTCAATCAGTATACATGCTGGGACACAGAACCTGTTAATTATTGCTATGTCCAGAGCATATATCTAAGTGCATTAATTGTATTATCCAAACAGTGGTTGATGAGTATGTGGCTTGAAATCCTACCTGTCAACAAGGTATGTCTAAGTATGGTTTTAAGTGCAGTTCATGTGTGTGTGTATCCATATATTGCAAATTATTCAATGAGGAACTGTTGATTTCTGATTCAACTTTTGCCTTTGACTATGATAATACAAAAATATGCAGTCTTTTTGATGCACTTACGTAGCGGCATGGCTGGATGGGTTGAAATGTTATCTAATAAGAAGGTGAAGGCTTTGGCTCAGCCAAGAAAGCACCTGATTCCAATATGGACAGGGCTGCCCAGCTTAACATATGGAGAAGTAAGCTTGACTAAGCGACACATGATAGATGCCAGCAGCACGGGCGGGCGGCTGAAGACCAGGACAGGAGGGGGCTGGTCAATAATCCTGCACCTGAACCTCCCACCATAACAATCCTGGCATCCAACTCCTGCTTCAAGATGGATTTTATGTAATATCTTGAAATCAACCAGGCCAGAAGAAAAAAATGTTTCACATTACATTGCTGTGTTAACAAAGAAGGGAATATCATGAAGTGGATCAGGCACATTTAAAACAATTGTTTCACATCATATGTTCATAGTACCCTGAAATTGGGTAATTAGTTGGGAGAATTTTTCTACTTTACTTTTAATCTATTTTCTTAAGTGTCCACTTCATTTCTAGAAGGGTGAGGTAACAAAAAGGTTAACCCGTTCATCTATGGAGAAGTCCAAAAAGCTTGTATTACGTTGGATATCCCTAGATAGGAGAACCAATACATCAACATCTTATGAGCAAAAACAAAATTTGAGAAATAAAATTTGTAGAAGAGATGTTTATTAGAACAACTCTCCTTTAAGCATTTCTTGCTTTGTCCCTTTAATACTTCATCACCAATACTATTCACAAAGTCCAGTATGACACATACGAGAAGGATCTTGAGGCATAAAAAGGTTAACATGCACTCAATGACCCTTCCAAAATTCACCAGTTTAGTCAATAGTAGATGCAGAGGGAGAGGAGGAGGAAGATGGGTGGTAGTAGTAGTAGTAGTAGTAGTAGTAGTAGTAGTAGTAGCTGGAGCAGGAGCCGGTGGCTGTGAATCTGCTTACCTCTAATCTGCCTGTATTGATCACAGCAGCAGCAGCAGGGACAAGCAGCAGCCACGCTTCCATAGAGAGACATCACCCGTCTCCTTCCCTCCTCATACTCCTCCTCCTCCTCCTCCTCCTCCTCATACTCCTCTTTGAGCTAATAAAGCCAGGGCAAAAATCAATAGGCAGGCCCTACTACCACACTGAGAAAAAAACACTCTGCACTCCAGGAAATAAAGCCCTGTCATTTATGTGTGACAAATGGTAAGCTACGTAGACTGCTCCTCCTTGGGTGAGCACAGCTCTAAAGACTACAATCCTACAGAGCTATAACCTAGTCTTACTAGGGAAAAGCTACATATGACCCTCCACTCCTTAAAACCGATATCCTGCAGGTAAATCATCAATATGCACTCATCTATTTCATCAATTCATTTATTTATTCATTTATTGTTTTATCTATTTTTATTTCTGTATTTTTGTTTATCGCCACTCTTTCTGCATTACTATGCAAATCATGACAAGACTCAGTATTCAATTGTTGATGAATCCAGAATACCAGGTAAGACCACCAATATTAAATTATACCTTTATGCAGTAACAATACTGATTCACCAATTAGCACTCTGTCTCTACCATAGCGCAACCGACATCCATTAAAAGGAAGGATGTCCAAGATTAGGCAAGCTACGCTAGAGAAGTGTGTGTGTTATTGTATCACTTCCCCTTTGAGAGGGGCTTGAGAGGGCTTAGAACATATGGCAAGCAATATAGGTGCAGTGCCATGTATTATGAGTGTGTGTTCAGCATACCTATTTAACCATAGCACAATACTTCAGTTATTGCTAGTGGTTGTGGGTGTAAGTATGCACACACATGTTCATGCTGTTAGACTGCATTCGTGAAGGTGATAATCTACTTATATTGATGGTAGACATGCCGCCTGAAATCTTATACCAGGATTCCACCCACTTCCTCTACATCAGTATCCTGTTCTTGCACAAACACAGCATACCCATCAAAAGGATACCCAAACACCCTGTTCATCAGAGGCCTTGATTACCTAACTATGCATCCCAACACAGAATACCCATCAGAGAGATACCCAAGTAGGCAAGTACCCTAGTTTAGCTAACTATGCATCCCAACATATAGCACCCATCAAAAGTATACCCAAGTACCCTGGTTTATCTAACTAGGCATCCCAACATATAGCACCCATCAAAAGTATACCCAAGTACCCTGGTTTACCTAACTAGGCATCCCAACATATAGCACCCATCAAAAGTATACCCAAGTACCCTAGTTTAGCTAACTATGCATCCCAACATATAGCACCCATCAAAAGTATACCCAAGTACCCTGGTTTATCTAACTAGGCATCCCAACATATAGCACCCATCAAAAGTATACCCAAGTACCCTGGTTTACCTAACTAGGCATCCCAACATATAGCACCCATCAAAAGTATACCTAAATACCCTGGTTTACCTAACTAGGCATCCCAACATATAGCACCCATCAAAAGTATACCCAAGTACCCTGGTTTACCTAACTAGGCATCCCAACATATAGCACCCATCAAAAGTATACCCAAATACCCTGGTTTACCTAACTAGGCATCCCAACATATAGCACCCATCAAAAGTATACCCAAGTACCCTGGTTTACCTAACTAGGCATCCCAACATATAGCACCCATCAAAAGTATACCCAAATACCCTGGTTTACCTAACTAGGCATCCCAACATAGAGCACCCATCAAAAGTATACCCAAGTACCCTGGTTTACCTAACTAGGCATCCCAACATATAGCACCCATCAAAAGTATACCCAAGTACCCTGGTTTATCTAACTAGGCATCCCAACATAGAGCACCCATCAAAAGTATACCCAAATACCCTGGTTTACCTAACTAGGCATCCCAACATAGAGCACCCATCAAAAGTATACCCAAGTACCCTGGTTTACCTAACTAGGCATCCCAACATAGAGCACCCATCAAAAGTATACCCAAGTACCCTGGTTTACCTAACTAGGCATCCCAACATATAGCACCCATCAAAAGTATACCCAAGTACCCTGGTTTATCTAACTAGGCATCCCAACATATAGCACCCATCAAAAGTATACCCAAATACCCTGGTTTACCTAACTAGGCATCCCAACATATAGCACCCATCAAAAGTATACCCAAGTACCCTGGTTTACCTATCTAGGCATCCTTAATGAAGTTATTGAGTATCAGTGGCAGCAGCATCACTAGACAGCAAATATGAAAAGACTGGGTTGCCTACATGTGATTGGCTGAGCACTGACACTGGTCTTCTTCCCTCGACAGTCAGCCCGCAGCACTTGAGCAGATAGTCATCGGAGTGATAATTGGCCATTACATAAAAATTAAAAGACCCAAAAAGGGGTGTGTCCTCAGATCATTCATCACATTATTTCACATATCTCTTTGTCAAATCTCCATAGAGTGAGTTTTCAATGGCAAAGATTGCCAAAGAAAAATGCCCCTTTTCCTCTGCCTACAGGTCACACCTATTGCATGCCTTTCATATAAATTCCAATCCACTGGCCCATTAGACCATTAAATTCACACGCATCCAACCATAAATAGACAAAGCCTAAGGGTCACACCAATACTGCAGGGAAGGGTAACACGTTTGTTGACCCATCAATTCCTGTGGCACACCAAATTTTGTGAGAGCATTCTGACCAAAGAACTTTTGGTCAGAGAATCACTGGATAGCAGTATTAAAATAGGACGCCACCAAAAATACTCCTTTGAAGGATTATAAAATAAACGCTCTATTTCTGAGTCTTCCACAGAGGTATAAATGCACAAAGTAACATTTTCCAAGTGTAGCTCTAAGCATGGATTGTTATAGTCTGGTCAATTTGTGACTGCTCTACATCCTTCAGCAGAGGTTTTCTGTAGGGTAAGTAAAAAATAAGTGGTGAGCAATAGTTAGACCTTACCTGCCTACAGGGTTGGTAGGGATTGAGATTTAAGGATTAGGGATTAAGGGTTAATGCCAAGTGTGAAAGTCATTCTCAGGTTACTTTATCTCCAGGTGTGTTTTCCCACTGCCAACACTATGAGGGCAACTCCAGGAAATGTGACATTAAATACAAGTATTTGTTTATACTGGCTATGCTTGGGACTGGCTAGTCTACTCTAATAACCACATGCTGCCTGTTCAGTTCTCAACTGCATCTGGAGCGCACTACTTGAAAAATATTGGAAGAGAGGTTGCTAAACACAATAAAACAACAACCTTAAGTCTGATATTTCTCAAACTTTGGTTTAGTATGAAGATACTTCCATAACTGTCAGATCATGAGTACATGATAGGTTAAGACATTCTCAAGTTAGCACATCTCAAAGTGTATTTTCCCAAAGCTTAAGTTTATTCTCCCAGGACTGTGTTACTAGATAGTCCTATTTGTTGTTGATAGAGGGCTGTGTTTAGGTAACGCTTGTTGGTCTATGCAACACGTAGGCGTGTTTTCAGCTCGCTCCAGTGCCTGCGATCTGCTAAACACGAGAGCGGACAAGACAACCATCCTCCTGTGGTTGTTGACTATTTTTACCGTGGCTAGTGCTGGCTGTCACACGAGGGGAGTTGACATCTGACTGACATTCACCTAGGCGTATGCTAACAGGGCCATGCAGCAGCAGTCCGGGCAGGGCTCAATACACACATTGATTTTACCTCGGCAAACATTCCTCCACCCAGCCATCCATACACACTGGTACAAGGCATACTGCGACGTGCTACACTAGGATCCTAGGCCCTGCACAATTAACAGTTGCTTCTAAGTTGACCAACCAGTGCAGTGTTGTACCAGAAATGGCCCATAGATGGCACCATATATTCCTCCTCTAGTGCTCACAAACTGAAACAGAGCCCTCTATCCACCTGGTGAGATAAATATAAACTAGTCTGGCTACTTTGACCACTTGTTGCCTGGTAACAGAAAAACTTCAGGGCACACAAACTACATAGACATGCGAGCCCAGACTGTAGGCTGAGAGTGAGGCAGTTGGGGTCGTGGCAGGTGCAGCATTCGTGCTCAGTCAGTGCTCCTTGAAAATGTCATCTGCAGATGAGATATCTTAAGAAATAGAGGGAATAAAGCTTGCAATCACAAAAAAAAATATAAAGGAGAATTGTAGGATTCTTATTAACATATCTCTTTCAAATATCTACTGAAAGATGCTTTTTTTATAGCAATATTGCCAAAATAGCTGGGCCTTCTTGCCGCCGCCGCCGCCGCCACCGCCGCCGCCGCTGCCGCCGCTGCCGCCGCCGCTGCTGCTGCTGCCGCTGCTGCTGCTGCTGCTGCTGCTGCTGCTGCCGCTGCTGCTGCTATTGTCTGCACCTCCAGCAATAGTAACTGTAGTAAGCCACTGCTTTACTGGCACCGTAGCACCCACAACTATCAGCTGAGAGCCACAGGTGTTTCTAACACACACACAGACACAGACACAGACACAGACAGAGGCATACGGACACAGACAGAGAAAGACAGAAAGACAGAAGCAGACAGACACTCCATCACCTAATTGAGAGATGTAAATCTATTCCTTGGCCTGTAAGTCACTTAACTGGAGAAACAGTTAATGCATCTGTAATGAAGGCGGGGCTTGTAACAGGCAAATTGTCTCATACAGGGTATTAGCTTCAATCAATTTGTAGCTTGAACAAGGCCATTGGAACCAACAGACACCAATATATATCAAATTCCAATGATTCCCAGATATGAACAATAGGAACTGACTGCCATCACTGCGGGTTGGGAAATATTCCAATTTACTGCCTCTATCACTGGAGGGCCTCTAGACAGTCAAGTGGCCATTGACACCAAGCAGTCAGAATGGCATGTGCCAAGTTCAGTCACAAGACACTTTACTACTCTGTTTTCAAACAAATGGATTGAAAATATGCAACTTTTCTTTCATTTGGCTTAAGTGAATCCCATTTTATATAACTGAGCCCCATACTCAGAAATCCAGCATTTACTCTACCTAACTAAATTGTTCCCACCCTAATTGACTAATGTTCAATGCTCTTTCAATACAAAGTCTAGAAAGAAAGCAAATTGCCTTTATGTCCCTTTATATTCTCTCTGCAAGTTGTCTGACCACCACAGAACTGCAAGCATTAATAATAGAGCAATAATAAATGCCTTATTGACTTTAGCTTAGGGCGTTATAAGTGTCTGACAGCCCTTGAGGCTTCCTGCAGCATGGAATCTGGGCGACAATGTGGTCAGGAGAGAATGGAACTGTTCAGCTAGTCCCTGTAGGCCAATGGCAAAGCCAATCCCTCTGAACATTATAACAATGTGCAGCTATTGAGAATCAATACAACTCACATTTGCCTGAAAACTTTATTCTTGATAATCACACTCAAATCCGTAAATTGATTGATTAGTATTGATGAATGAAAAGTGCCCGAGACTGATATTTTATACATGAGTACTTTATTGAATTTATGTGGAATGCCATAGAAATATCACTGTTTCCAGGGATGTTGTTCACAAACATCTAAGCACACTTTCATATGAATACATACCAAATGCATGTGTGTGGGTGTGTATATGTGGGTGGGTATATATATATATATATAGAGAGAGAGAGAGAGAGAGAGAGAGAGAGAGAGAGAGAGAGAGAGAGAGAGAGAGAGAGAGAGAGAGAGAGAGAGAGAGAGAGAGAGAGAGAGAGAGAGAGAGAGAGAGAGAGAGAGAGAGAGAGAGAGAGAGAGAGAGAGAGAGAGAGAGAGAGTATTAGTTAAAAAGAAAAAGCGGTAAACAATAAGAATGATTTCCAAGTCATAGTGGTTTGAGTGTAGTAGCTGCATAGCTACAGTGTTGCTGCATGGTGCAAGTGTTGGAATGATATGAGGTTACATAAGTGTGAGTGCTGGCCAAGGTGCTCATTAGCCATTCATTAAAACGGAACACTCTACTCTCCATTACATCAGGCCCCCCTTCTCCAAGGGATCAAGTCCCAGCACCTAACACCAATCACACGCAATGGAGGAGCAGCCCGTCCAGGAGACAGGGGAGTGTGTGTTAATTGCCTAGCATTTCTCCGCTAGCGTATGGAATGGGCAGAATCAGCGACCAGTGACGTCCAATCTGCTGCTGCGGAGCCCGCACGACTGGCGGAATTGGGCGTTACGAGAGCCCTGCGCTCCCTATAGGAGCATCAGGAGGGGTCAGTTAAATGAACTGTCCGACGCCTCGTGCCAATAAAGCTGTTCTGGGAGCAGCTGGTCAGAGGATAAATCCAGCCAAATGGCAGCACCCGCCATTCTACCTGTCACTCCACGGCTTAAATATGGCACCAGCCATTGTTACATGTAACCGGTGCCGGCACTGGTGTGAGTCAACCCTCAATTATCTAGTGCTGCAATAGTAGAGAAACAGGTTCTAGCCAAACCTGCTGTCATAATACAATTCTCAGCAAATTTGCAAATAAAGCTTCACCATGCCGTAGTACCCCCAAAAGGCCAAACCTTTAGAGGAATATCCTTCTGCAAACTAGAACCAATGTTAAAAGTGCAAACCCATTTGCATCGGGAACGCTTGAATTTCATTTGATAACTATGAATATGACGCACAATCCAAACTGAGTACTGCTTGAAAGATATTTGAAAAAGGATTAACAAACACAAGAGAAATTAAAACTTTCGGATAAATATTCATTAATCAAAAATTGGGATTATGAAGACCACAAGTTTACTTGACGAATGAATATTTGTTAACATAAATCATGGCCTAATAAACTACTTAACCTATTCATGCCTGTAGTACACTAAAAAAGGCCCCTCTATTTTGAGAATACTATTTTGTCCAAAGTAAAGAAAAATATTTGAAAAAGTAATGCCTACAAAGGGCACTCTAATGATAAAGGGGTTCATTAATGCAGGTACTGACATTAAGGTTTCAGATCTTTGGCCCTTAAGAAAGTGATTGGAACCGTTTATCTATACCTTCATAGGGGTCAATGCAGTAGAGCCCTTAGACCAAAGAAGAAATATACAAGACAAGTACATTGCATCTTGATATTTTGGAGGCAACAACAGCTATATAGGTACATATATATATATATATATATATATATATATATATATATATATATATATATATATATATATATATATATATATATATATATTATATATATATATATTGCAATATATAATGCATTGTGCCTTCATGACAACCATATATGGCCATTATGTTGCACTGGCTCACTAATCGTCTTAAGGCTGAGCGTAAATAACCATCTGACTATTCCTACGATGGAAATCTTATTACCTTGGTAAATAATTATCATCGTGATTTGTGATGCAATACTCCCTGCTAAAATCCCTCTTTTACGATACTCATAGCGCCTCACAAAATGGAGCTGCAACTTATCTCGGGGAACACGCCAACAGCGCAATTAACAAAGATGCTATGAAGTCCATGATCGCTTGTGGGGAAATAGATTTCTCTCTCTCCATTTGGGCTGCAGGGAAGCCTGAGGCAATCTGCGTGGTGTCTGCAGCTGAGATTTGCAAACTCCCAGAGCAGTAGTAGTTCTGCTTTATTGACCTGTTCTGCACAGGCAGAAACCAGCAATTAGTCTTGCATATACTACGCCCAATAGCAACCCCCCCCTGCCTCCCCCGCTGCCACATCATATGGGCTCGTCCAAACGTACTAGCACTTTCCCCCTTCCCAATAACAAGGTGAGTGGATTAATAAAGTATTTCCCTGGCTCGCGTACGTAGCTCTCCCAATGCAGATGGCCCAGGCTGTTATTCCTGTGATGAAGAGTGAAGGTAGAGTGAAGAGTGAGGAGGAGGAGGCGTGAACCCTAATTGTACCGAACAGATCTGCGGCATTGATCGCAGGCCACGCATGGTCAAGCAACAGGGAGGCATCCTGATGTCATCCGGATGTGATGAGGATGTGATGAGGATGAGATCACGCTGTGGAGAGGCGCTGTCTCTCTAGTGAAGACTAGAAGGCACATCAAACAGTCAAATCTGGGCAAGTCTGTCTAATGACGGCGCTCAGACGTATGTCAGTGACGGCCACTGCAGGAGGAAGAGCCACAGTCGAAGCAGGTGGAGGTGGAGTACAAAGCTGTGCACCTCACTGTACATAAGCTTGCAGAGTCTAGTAGGCTGGTAGAAGAGACATGCTTTGTAGGCAGTAAGAGATCTCACTAGATGGGGAGGTAAATAATAATAATAGAAGACTCTTGTATATTCTGCAATACAGGCATCCCATGCATTAGCTCCGCTGCTTTAGAAATTATCACCTGTGTCTATGATACTTTTGACAGTAACTTTGGAATTAAGAATTATTTTACAAAATATTTGAAGGTGTTGTTGTTGGTTTTTTTATTAACATTCCTCTTTCAAATCTTTTTCCAAAATACACTTTTGTCTCTATGGCTTTTTTTGGCCGCTTAGAAAAGGTATACCACCAAAAGTGGCAGGCCTAGCTATTTGGGCTGCAACTGGGGTGCAAGAGTTAGTAGCTAGAGCAGCCATTGCTAGCATCTAGGAGCCCTTCACGTGCCTGACTAGCCTATGTATAGCAGGAGACGTACGCTGCGGGACACACCGTGCTTAGTTGCTCTTCACATGCCAGGAGGGATCAGCAAGCCTACCGCAAACCACTCACTTCCAATTGCATCCTAGCAGAGAAAACACAATGCTAACATTCCAGTTGTACAATGTTGTGGATCATTCACACCTACTGGGGTCTGGGACCCAGTCATCTAAATATGACCATTGTTAACTTTAAGGCCAATAAGATACAGTCAAATTAAGAGGTACAACAATGCCAAGGACCAAGAGTGAAATGACCCATGAAATTCTGTGTGTTCGCGCCTTGCAATTCAGCTAGTGTGTGGTAGTACCAGGTGACCTAACTTTGGCCATCATAGCTCAGCCAATGGGGTACACTAATCAAGAAGGCCGCAATGCCAAAAAAAAACAATAAAATAAATGCCATAAAGCAAGTGCCATAAGACTGATGGAGGTTGTGGACAGTTCACACCTTGTAGGTTGGCTGGTAACCAGTGACCTAAACATGACAAATAGTATTGTTCAGCCAATCAGATGCAGTCTACCAATAAGGCTATAATAAGCCAAACAATTAGAGATAAAACAATGCCAAGGAATGAACATTCAATCATGGACAATCTGCATAGTTCCCCCTATACAGGTTAACCCAAAGTGCCTGCTGGTAACCAGTGATCTCAATAGGACCAGTGTCATTGCTCAGCTAATCAGATGAAGGCAAACTGAGGAGGCCTGTGCACTGAATAGATTAGCTTCATATGCTTTTCCTAAGAAGTGTGCACCTTGGAGGTCCCCACAGTTGGGCTGTCACAGAAATCAACCTATCCAGCCTTATATACTAGTATTACAGATGCGTTTCACTAAAATGCTAAACAAAGCTATCTATACTTAAAATTGGAAATAATTTTAACATAATGAATTTCAAAGTTGCGTATATGGCTAAAAAATGAGTTTCAATCACGGGTATATTTTCCCAGATTTCATTGAATTCAAGAAGGTCTATTTTATTTTTCAGAGTGTTCATCAAGTGTTTTAACCCATGTGTATCTGGATTTGCACATGGTCTGACAACTTAAAATCTACCTCATTATATTGAGTGTTATTTGAAAAATATTTTGAAAAGAGATTCTTTAACCCATCATGGAAAACAAATTTCATTCAAATATTTCTAAGGATATCCCTAGGAACTAAATTATTTTCATTCCAGATGTGAAAGGGTTAAAAAAAACTTGCAAATTGTCCATGCGTAAGGCAGGGCATTGCAGAGACGAGAGGTAGTTTTAAGTGAATACCTATCTCAGTGAAGCACACAGCTGACCATGTTGTGGTAATTCAGTTATGGATCCAAAATAAGCTTATCTTTGCTATTTGACTGGTGTCCAAAAGCTCAGAGCAGGGCGCCAGGAGCCAGGAGCAGAGAGACTGTGAGACTCTCCTGTGATTGAGCCAGATCAGTGCTGGAAAGTACTGGAAACAAAGTAACAAATTGACCTATTTATACCCACAACCCCTGCCTGCCTCGGGTGTCTCATAAAATGTGCAGTTTTAGGTTAAGCCTAACAAATATCACAGAAATTGTTTCTTTTCTGTTATGTCTTTAAATATTGACTTTAATTTTGAAATATTTCTATTTTTCTGAGCATTTTGGACATGCATGGATTAGGTATTTTATCAAAATATTCTTAATATACAAATCTTGCCTCAGTATTCTGCCATGAGCACGATCCGACCATGAACAAGATGTGAAGAAGGAAGGGTTAAACTGCATTTTCTTTCACACTGACATTGCAAACTATAATCCAATAAAATTCTATATTTGATCTTGTTTGAAAGCAGCAAATCATGTTATGAAGTTTATATGGACCGTCTACTAGAGGTACTCTAAAAAGAACTGATGAAAGTCCATGTTACACATTCCTTTAACCCTAGCTGTGAAACATTACCTTTTCAGTGGGAAAATTGTAATAATAAAGGATAGCAATCAATAGGAATTTGACCAATTGTTGGCTGCAAGAACATGACACACTAGCTTAACAGAAAAGAAAACATAAACCTCTTTTAACAACTTGTGGAATCATAAAACAATTGAAATATGGTTCATGCTGAATTACCAATATCAAAACTAATGCTATAAAGAAGAAGCACATCCTAAATTTCTTGCACTAACATTTTCCTAAAATAACCTGCAAGGTGGCTCGAAGTGCAATTAGACTTGGGGATAGGAAATGTAGTTAACCCTCCATAACATTTCTTCTATTAACCCACCCCAAGTCACATGCCTTAAATCAGAACCCCAGACCCTAGACCTTAGGCAGCGGTGAGAGATAATTAGCTGTCAGTTTGTGGTGAACTAGACCACTCAGCCATTGGGGCAGCCCCCTGGCATGTTGATCTCTGTGGCCAAACTGTAATAACTCCCGACAAGTGACCAAACTGTCTGAGGAGCTAAAACAAGCACTCTCCAGCTCAACCCAAATGAGGCTCAAAAATCAATTTTATCGATCATTTACCGAGAAAATCAGGAGTGAATGAAAAATTGGATTTTCATCCATTATGTTCTGAATGAGCCAACAATGTCACACTAAAAGTCGTTTATCCCACTCTATCTCAGAGCGCTCTAAACACAATTTGCGTGATACCTACAACACGGAAAGCACATTCAAACATGTTTGATGGAGAAATGTTAACCAAAGACAAACCAACAACCCTTCGTAAAATGATTTGTGAATTAATGCTTTATTCCAAAGTCATTTTTCAAAATTATCATAGATCCAGATTGCGCTTTTTAGATGACACTCTGACCATTAAAAGGTAAGAAGATCCTGTCTACATATTTTTTATCGCAATATTTGTGAATGATACGAGTTGCATGCAGGTGATATTTAGTGAATATGAGACTCCAATGTTCTCGGTGTATTTTTATGAGACTGCGCTGCACCATCAATCTTGTACATGGCCCTGTGATATCATACACCACCTCGATCCTACATGGCATATACCTAATCCCCTGCCTGCTGCAGCCTTGGAAGTCGACGCTTATGCAGCAGCAACTATCAGGTTTCCAGGCCGACTCTCCCTCAGGATGAACTGGCCATGAAACCACAGTGTCCTCATCACCATTCTTGCCAGCAACATCATCAGCAAACTAATACACACCCCATGACATGTTCAGTTATGGTTGACCCATCGATAATCAGGGTTTCCACCATGGTGTACCATACTTGGAAGTAGAGTAAAAAATCAGAAATAATTAGAAAGAAGAGTTGTAAATAGTGTTGCAGTAAACATTTCTCTTTCAAAATTTCTCCAGAATAATCTTATTTGGAATATTTACCTCAAGTGATAAAGCTTTTTTGGCCTGCAACTGGGATTATCACCGATTATACAAACTATTTCTATTCATAGGTTACGGTATGTTTTTTTTTGACAAAATAATGTATTCAAGATTATGTATATACTTAACATGGAGCATAATTTCAATATAAAAAAATCAAGTGCAGAAAATCTAATTAAGTACACCATATTCCACCAAAAGCAAAGAAGTTGTGGAATCACATATATTAGTGACCTGAGGAGCTAGCTCATCCCCTCCCCCCCCCCCCCCCCCCCCCCCCCCCCCCCCCCCCCAATCATTATGGCTTAGAATTGTAGACAATCCAATAGAATACCATATTTATTCTAGCTGCCAATATTCAGAAATGATCGGCAACTACGTTACTGGCCAACTTATATCTGATTTAAACTGACTTTATACAAATTGATTGTTTTCTTGATTAGGGAAGTTGGGAAAATGAAATTTGCCAAAATATCCAAGTCGGATTCAACAAAAATGATTTACAGTATTTGTGAAAACTCAGTTTGAAGATGGCAGAATAAGATTCTCAACAAAGTATTTTCTTTCAATTACATACTAGATGCATATGGCTCTGTGACAAATGAGTTTGGGTAGATGAGAGACACTCTTTAATAGAGATGGCATGTTTCTACTCACATCCAAGCGAATGTGATTCAATACGATATCAACAAAACTAATCTAATTCCCTGGAACATTCAAGACGACCAATCACCTCTAATCTCATTCAACCACACTGGATTCTTTTACAAAGATCAAACAATGCTTTCTTTTATCCTTCAAACAGCATCTTTCTCAAAACTGGTGACAAGTTGTCAATTGCACTCTGGTGCAGCCAAGAATGCCATTTAGTTATCGATCAGCCATTTTGTGACTGGCTGCAGATCATCATCCTATTTGGCCGCTGAAGAGCCAGAAAGTGACTAGGTTTTCATTAAGGCAGGCTAACTGATGGGTAAAAGGTTGTTTGTGATGAGGAGAGTGCCTGCGCCTACTGGGAGCCCACCCGCCCGCCCGCCCGGCAGCAGACACTCCACCGTCATAAAAGACATCAAATTGGGAGAGGAAGTGTGCGGACGCCTTTACACGATGTAGGGCCCATGAAATATGTACGGGTGAAGCCGTGAGATGACGGCTGATTTACCAGCGCAACACACAAGACACACTTGCACCTTTTGCATTGCCATGGTAACCACCAAATTATGGGATATGTGACTGTTGTGGTTGCCATGCCAACTTGTCCATACATTACCCGGATGGCTTTATAAATAAGTCTTTCACATGTTTTATGAATTTTTTCAGATGTTCTGGCTTCAAAAGGCCTAAAATACCTGGCAGCAACCTTTTTGCTCACTAGACTTAGGAATGGAAATAGGCAGTTCTGTAATCATAAGCCAATAGCAATAATCAATTGTTGAAGTGAGATTACATTATGATATCTTTTGCAAAGGAAAGGATCGTACTGTGAACGTCAGTCAAATAAAAACTGCAGACTCTTTACCCATTAGCCAATGGTGATGATTTAAGGTCAAAGTGAGATTCCATTATACATGTATTCTTAATTTCATATTTAGAGAATTTCTATTGTTTGAGCCAAAAAAGTTGACCAACCTATCAGGCAATCAGCCAATCAGGAGAGGGCAGGGCTTGACGCTAAGGGTGAACCTATGGCCCCAGGCCAGTAAAAAATTCCTCAAAACAGCTTCGGGCCAGTAAAAAAAGACCTCAACTGGTCCTACAGGCCCAGTAAACATTTGGAGACATTCTTGTTAAAAAGTTTCCCACCGAGAATGTCCCCAAATGTTTTTGAAATAAATGAAGATAAAATCTATAAAGATAAATGTTGTGGTGAATTTTATGCAATGTTCTTTCTTGTTATGTTAAAGAAAAAATGTAGGACCAGTAAAAATGTTGCAGGACCAGCAGATGCTAGGTGTTACTGGTCCTACAGGGCCAGTATCATTTTGAGTTAGCGTTGAGGCCTGGAGGGTGTACAAACCTTTTATTCAGGTTAACCAATCAGGAAGCATATGACAGATAGCACTTGAAAAAGAGCCACAACTCCTCTGCTGTAGCTCACAGACTCAGGCTGCTGATATAATATGGCTAGGAGGCCCGATCAAACCCTCAGCAATCTTTAGTTCAGTCTTTTCATTCCTACTTCCTCATAAACCATTATCTCACCTGTGGATGAAGTAATGGATGGAGGGGTTGGTTAACCCTTTTCCAGATAGAAATATTTCCTAATGAAAATGTCACTTTTCTTCGGTTTTGACCAAAAAAATCATCATTCTTTACAATATCAAGAATTGAAAAATTCTCATCTGCAACAAGATCAACATGAAATAGATATGCTATGCAAATAATGTCAATGTCCTGTGGGATAACATAATTCCCACTAGAGGCGCTGATTGCCCGTAATGCCTGGCCAGCTAGCTAGGTAATACATGTGAACTATTTAGTACACTGGGCCCTGCAATGTGTAGTTCAGGAGAGGGGAGACTGCTGAATAATGCAGAAGTTATAGGGGACATTTGTGAATGCAATGCATGTAGAATAGTGAATGCTTTTAAGCAAATGGAGGATTATAGACAAGCCAACATTTCATGTGACCTGATTTACATACCATAACACCTTCACAAAAAATTAAGATCTGAAATATTGTAATCTACTTTGTAAAATAAATTCAATTACAGCAACCATGGATGATGCAGGGCTCGATGCTAAGGGTGAACCTATGGCCCCAGGCCAGTAAAAATTCCCAAAAACAGCTTCGGGCCAGTATAAAAAGACCTCAACTGGTCCTACAGGGCCAGTAAACATTTGGAGACACTCTTGTTAAAAAGTTTCCCCCTGAGAATGTCCCCAATTGTTTTTGAAATAAATGAAGATTAAATTTATAAAGATAAATGTTGTGGTGAATCTTATGCAATGTTCTTTCTTGTTATGTTAAGGAAAAAAATGTAGGGCCAGTAAACATTTTGCAGGACCAGTATATGCTATGTGTTACTGGTCCTACAGGGCCAGTATCATTTTGAGTTAGCGTTGAGGCCTGTGATGGGAACGATAGAGTATACCTCCATCCCCCTCATTCAGGAAAACAAATTCTCAGTGTCTACCTCAAGACACTAGAAGAGAGTGGCTTGGCCCTTTCACCCATTCTACCATAGATAAGAAATCAAACCCTTAGTAGCCAATTACTACTAATATACTATAATGTAAATAGTTACCATAGGTATTACATCACAACCCTGTTATGCAAATGACTTCTTGAGTTTAATTTCTCAGTGTCTACCTCAAGAGACTACTAGAGAGGAGAAGGTTGGGTTGGTCACCCCAACTGACTGACTCCTCCTCCCTACTCCCTGACTGTGCACCTCGAGGCCCAGCTGGGTCAGGTGTGTAGATTACCTGGGGGTAGGAGGTGGGCCACAGCTGGCCCCCATCTCTCACTGCAGCCACTATCCATCAGCAGCAGGATTCATGGCAACAATTTGCCACACTTCATAGCCAAAACCATCCATTAAGACAAACCCCCTCCACTGCCGCCACCGACGCTACCGCCGCAGCAGCAGCAGCCATTGGCGGGCTCATTACTCCTAACTAGCAAGCATGTAAAACCCTGTGTTAAACATAATTACTACATGTTAAGAATGTAAATATCCACCTTGTGCGCAATGGAGTCCCAGGTACCGCTTCAAGGGCTTGAAAACATTACATAGCCCGCTAGCCTAGAGCTAGACAAAAAAAACTCATAAGGGCTAGGGATTGGCAACTGTAAAATTTTCTATATATACTGATATTTATAGTATGCTGATTATACTGTCATAACAATATAATTTCTCAACAATATCTTTAACAATACTTCCTGTCTCCGACGGCCTTAACTTTGTTCAATTTAGAATTGTCAGCTTTCGAAAATTTTGTTGATGAATAACAATCAGCTTTTGTGTGGAGAAGCAGTTAAGTCACTTTCATATTGCTAAGCAGTATCGGTGTAACAGTTCGTAAATGATACTATACTTCCCTATCTATTATTGATATTTTGTGTTGTATGTAGTTTGCCTTAATGTGGAGCACCAGGCTAGGTTAGGCTACAAGGGCTTGAAACCCAATATAACCCACCTACCTGGTGGTAGAAAAATATATCAAGGCCAGAAAAAAATACCTTAAATAGAATACCAAGCTGAGTCAGGCTTCTTGGCGCAAAAACAAACCCAGTCTGGTAGCCCAGGGGAAGTAAAATATACCATACTCATAAAATGTTGAGCATATATACCCTTGCTGTGCTTCTGCACATTAAAGGTTGTTGAGCCATGGATACCCCTGCCCAGCGGCACTAGGACATACTAGGAGAAATCTAGTTTATTCTAGAATAACCCTAACATACCTTACCTCCTACCCAACTCAGGACATGTACGTAGTTTACAAGGTAAGATTCTTTCTCTATTTGTTCCTATTTCTAAAGATTCATTATATATTCCGATGTTCAATCAAGTGGAACGGTTTATCCTGACAACTGATTTAAGTGCACTTGTAAAAACACTTAATAAGGAGCATTTTGGGGGGTATTCTTGTTGCATGAGGGGGGTTGATGGTGAAATGATTCTTTGTTTTGAAGGATGTGGGTCAAGAGGAGTTGAGTGCATGCACTGGTCCTGGTGTGCGCCTGAATGTGGCGCTGCGTCTCCGCCGTCAGTTCGCCACTCTCTGCCAATCAGCGGCACAATCACTCTTAACTCTCCTGGAATGGAGGTGGATAAGCACATGTCAACAACAAAGCATCGCCATGACGACCAATAGAAACAAATAGGCCTCGGTTGCCCAGGAGATGAGAGGTGGAATTTGGCAGTTTATGAAATGGACTATTTCTCTATTCTATTTGGCTATAAAGCCACTGCAGGGATGAAGATTCCGAAGCTCGTCTTTAAATCATCACTGTGTACTGATAAAAGTAGGATTCACAGACTGGAGACTGGAGGAGATGATGGAGAGAGTGGTACTGAGAGAGAGAGAGAGAGCGACTTATGAAATCAAACACAGTGGACAGACCAAAGAGCACATTCAGCTGATGGCAGATCTGACACGATGATTGTGACTTTGCCATTGGACCTCAAGCAGTGACAAATAGCAAACAACCTACTATAAGCATAACTCATTTACTTCATTAAAAAATGGGGAATGTTGAAGATA
>OZ012685.1:61054657-61222157 GCA_963942565.1 Maea johnstoni | reverse complement strand
CTGGTAAAGTCTGCTACAGAGAGTTAATGTTTAATCAGCTAATATAGCTAATCATTGTCAATATTCAAAGTTTTTATGGCCCAGAAAATTAGCCAGCTGTTCAATGGGTATATGCATGAAACAAATAGGACGAGACAGAGCATGGCCAATTCTAGCACGGCACGTTCCACAAATAATTAAAAAGAACATTTTTGCCATCATCAATATTATGTTCCTGTATGAAATTAAAATTGATTTCCCATTTATAAAAACATGTTACATACAGACCACACAAGGAACTTCAATTATTTATGCCTGAAGTTCTGCCTTAAAAAAGCATCATCAGCATCTATGATAGTTGAGAAACTAACTCTTGAATGACAGATGAGATCATCCTCCATTAGCTTGGATTAAGAAAAGCAGTTCTGAACTGTCTCTGTATGGATTTTATCAAGATAAGGTATAAGGAATATGCATTCACAAAAGATTTGGAGATACTGGAGTTGTAGATCATTTGACTGGTAAGATGTAGCAATAAGATCTTACCAAGATAGAAATAGCGTTTGTAAAAGTGTGCCATTATTCAATGTGTTTTCCATGCCGCAGGGGCCAGCAGGTCACAGACTGACCCTTACACCCTTAATAGTGGAGTGGCTAGGCTTAATGTTTTGTCTATGGATAAAGCTCCTGAACTGATATTTTCAAGGTGAATAAACCGCATGCAAAATTTGTGTGCTCATTATTTAATGTGTTTTGTAAGATCCATGGCTGGGGGCATCAGACCACTAAGTGATTTAAACAAACACTATATTACAGTGTCCAGGCTAATCACACAGGACATAGGAAGATGTACTATGTACCAACTGAAAGTAATGACTTTATTAAGACTCCATCTCTGGTCAAGTAATAAGACTTTATTAAGACTCCATCTCTGGTCATGTAATAAGACTTTATTAAGACTCCATCTCTGGTCAAGTAATAAGACTTTATTAAGACTCCATCTCTGGTCAAGTAATACGACTTTATTAAGACTCCATCTCTGGTCAAGTAATACGACTTTATTAAGACTCCATCTCTGGTCAAGTAATAAGACTTTATTAAGACTCCATCTCTGGTCAAGTAATAAGACTTTATTAAGACTCCATCTCTGGTCAAGTAATAAGACTTTATTAAGACTCCATCTCTGGTCAAGTAATAAGACTTTATTAAGATGGATGAACATGAATAAAACCAGTGTGCCATTATCCAGTGTGTTTTCCCTGGCCTGTGGGTCAGCTGGTCACAAACTGACCCTCACACAAAAACGTTGCAGCATTGTCCAGACTACGGACTAACACGCACCACACAGGAAGAGGCTCCGTGAGAGATACTATCAGGTGAGTTTGCCGTAGAAATGCACTGCAGTAGATGATTGGCTTAACTGCCCTATGTTTAACCCATTCATGCCATGAGACTACCTTTGTCTGAGGTATATGGAAATATCTTGATAACAAAGCAGTATTTTGAGATATATTTGAATGAAAGTTGTTGTCCATGTGAAATAATTTTCAGATATTACTCTATTAAAAGGGCTAATTGTTGAAAGTTGTAAGACCATGTGCACACTCCAGATACCAATGTGTTTATATCACCCACCTTCTCAAAATAGATAGGCCTAACTAGGCGGCCGGGCAGCACCAGCACTGCTACATGGTATTTAACCCGCTCTTGCCCACATAGTCAGGCCTAACTAGGCGGCCGGGCAGCACCAGCACTGCTACATGGTATTTAACCCGCTCTTGCCCACATAGCCAGGCCTAACTAGGCGGCCGGGCAGCACCAGCACTGCTACATGGTATTTAACCCGCTCTTGCCCACATAGCCAGGCCTAACTAGGCGGCCGGGCAGCACCAGCACTGCTACATGGTATTTAACCCGCTCTTGCCCACATAGCCAGGCCTAACTAGGCGGCCGGGCAGCACCAGCACTGCTACATGGTATTTAACCCGCTCTTGCCCACATAGTCAGGCCTAACTAGGCGGCCGGGCAGCACCAGCACTGCTACATGGTATTTAACCCGCTCTTGCCCACATAGCCAGGCCTAACTAGGCGGCCGGGCAGCACCAGCACTGCTACATGGTATTTAACCCGCTCTTGCCCACATAGCCAGGCCTAACTAGGCGGCCGGGCAGCACCAGCACTGCTACATGGTATTTAACCCGCTCTTGCCCACATAGCCAGGCCTAACTAGGCGGCCGGGCAGCACCAGCACTGCTACATGGTATTTAACCCGCTCTTGCCCACATAGCCAGGCCTAACTAGGCGGCCGGGCAGCACCAGCACTGCTACATGGTATTTAACCCGCTCTTGCCCACATAGCCAGGCCTAACTAGGCGGCCGGGCAGCACCAGCACTGCTACATGGTATTTAACCCACTCTTGCCCACATAGCCAGGCCTAACTAGGCGGCCGGGCAGCACCAGCACTGCTACATGGTATTTAACCCGCTCTTGCCCACATAGCCAGGCCTAACTAGGCGGCCGGGCAGCACCAGCACTGCTACATGGTATTTAACCCGCTCTTGCCCACATAGCCAGGCCTAACTAGGCGGCCGGGCAGCACCAGCACTGCTACATGGTATTTAACCCGCTCTTGCCCACATAGCCAGGCCTAACTAGGCGGCCGGGCAGCACCAGCACTGCTACATGGTATTTAACCCGCTCTTGCCCACATAGCCAGGCCTAACTAGGCGGCCGGGCAGCACCAGCACTGCTACATGGTATTTAACCCACTCTTGCCCACATAGCCAGGCCTAACTAGGCGGCCGGGCAGCACCAGCACTGCTACATGGTATTTAACCCGCTCTTGCCCACATAGCCAGGCCTAACTAGGCGGCCGGGCAGCACCAGCACTGCTACATGGTATTTAACCCGCTCTTGCCCACATAGCCAGGCCTAACTAGGCGGCCGGGCAGCACCAGCACTGCTACATGGTATTTAACCCGCTCTTGCCCACATAGCCAGGCCTAACTAGGCAGCCGGGCAGCACCAGCACTGCTACATGGTATTTAACCCGCTCTTGCCCACATAGCCAGACCTAACTAGGCGGCCGGGCAGCACCAGCACTGCTACATGGTATTTAACCCACTCTTGCCCACATAGCCAGGCCTAACTAGGCGGCCGGGCAGCACCAGCACTGCTACATGGTATTTAACCCGCTCTTGCCCACATAGCCAGGCCTAACTAGGCGGCCGGGCAGCACCAGCACTGCTACATGGTATTTAACCCGCTCTTGCCCACATAGCCAGGCCTAACTAGGCAGCCGGGCAGCACCAGCACTGCTACATGGTATTTAACCCGCTCTTGCCCACATAGCCAGGCCTAACTAGGCGGCCGGGCAGCACCAGCACTGCTACATGGTATTTAACCCGCTCTTGCCCACATAGCCAGGCCTAACTAGGCGGCCGGGCAGCACCAGCACTGCTACATGGTATTTAACCCGCGGCCGGGCAGCACCAGCACTGCTACATGGTATTTAACCCGCTCTTGCCCACATAGCCAGGCCTAACTAGGCGGCCGGGCAGCACCAGCACTGCTACATGGTATTTAACCCGCTCTTGCCCACATAGCCAGGCCTAACTAGGCGGCCGGGCAGCACCAGCACTGCTACATGGTATTTAACCCGCTCTTGCCCACATAGCCAGGCCTAACTAGGCGGCCGGGCAGCACCAGCACTGTTACATGGTATTTAACCCGCTCTTGCCCACATAGCCAGGCCTAACTAGGCGGCCGGGCAGCACCAGCACTGTTACATGGTATTGTAAAACCCATTAGTATCGCGCTCCTTTTAATTTCACACATTTTCTGCTATATTGCAGCTTAGTTGTGACTAGCCAGTTTTAACTGGTGGAGGAAACCAGAGTACCTGGCGAAAACCACTGACTAGCCACAAGTCACTGGCAACTTTCTGGGGATTAGTACTGGTACTAATCTTATTGTAAAATATAAGTATCTTATTATATTGCTTAAGATATAAAATATAGATGAAATAGACTTAAATGCTACCGGGAGGCCTCCACACAGAGGCAATTTACTTTAATTTAGCTTAGTTTTTGAAAATGGGGTCTCAGAGAGGCAGGCAGTATCATTAAAAATATTGTCAAGATATTGTATTATCAAGTAGATATTGTATCATTAAGTAAATATCGATATTGCATTGCATCACTAAGATTTTATACATATTCACTGTCTTGGCTGACCAGGACAGTATAAGACAGACGAGAATAATAGTAAAACCATTCTGAACATGATTAAGTAACGCTTAAAGTATGCTTGTAATGTCATGGCATAATATGCACATTGATTGCTGGGTATGTTATGCAGGGAATTATAGTCAACCCCAATAATCTGAGAAATCACATTAGTCCACAGCTCTCTTCACACCCTGAGACATAAGCCTGTGATGCAAGCTTACACTGGAACACCCAAAGATGTGCAAGGTAGAGTTACACAATCACACTTACACACTAACACTCTTACAACAGGTTATAGCCACACTTTAGGATATCCCATTAATACCGGATTTCCAACACTATTAACTGTAACCCGCAGATATGACAATCTTACAGTAGGTTACTACCAGACCACAAGATATCCCATAAATACCAGATTTCTAACACTTTTAATAGCAGTAAAGCTCATATATAACAATTTATTGTATCAGGATGATACTCTATTACTAGCTATAACTATTACACGGGTTGTGTCAGACTAAGACCCATTCAATACAATAGCAGATCCCTAGAACCACTGCCTGTATCCCTTAGATAAATAACTTTTCCAGCAGGTTATTATCCGACTTAAATCACATCAATACTAGATTCTATAACATTACCTGTAACTGAACAACATTTATGAAACATCACTTGAGGCATTTAGCACCCTATAAAATAGCTATGTTAAACCAGGGTTTCGCACCCTCAGATAACATTTTATACCACAATATCCTGAACCTATATATAATGTGCATTACACTGACTGTTACAGTGAAGCTGAGTTGTCATATGTGATTTGTCATTCTATTCCTAATGTAAACCTTGTTATGATGACTTTCCCTTCACTAGATGAACTAAAACCCACAACTTTTCCAGGTCTAGCAGAGATGCCACAGAGAGACTATTTCACACCCTAGTACATAGCAAAAGCTACACATTCATGGCAGGAGTAGGCTAAATTCTGCCTGTCTATTTGAGCCGCACAGCCCGCATTGCTTTCAGGCTCAGACAGGGAAAACATCAGCACTAGCATCTTAATATACACGTAGGTATGCACAACCAAAATATCTTGTCTTGTTGGATCAAGCTCCAGTTACCATTCACCCTTGCAAGCCAGCCCAGGAAAATCATAAGCTGTAAACATTTCAGCAAACAATGGGGTAAGAATAGATGCACCCTTGAGTGTAGATCGCCCAGTTATGTCACCAGAGATGAGGAGAAGGGGAAGAGGAAATATCAACAAGCCTCGCCAGAGCTCTCAATATGATCACAGACATATAGACGTGTTGACCGTCCCTCATATTATCAAAGGGGTTAGTGAAGTTGACTCTTGCATCAGAAAAAGGTGTGGGCCTTCATTAGGAGAGCTAAAACGTTAGGGTTTGCTAAAGTAAGGTACATCTGATCATATTACGTCCAGTAGTAAAGTACATGATATGGGTGTTGGTGTGGTTTAAGTTACCACAGAGCTTGAGGGTCCATGTAGTAAGGTACTACATGGAGGTTGCTGTGGCTGGGTACCTCAGAACATAAGCCTAGGAGTCCAGGTACCATAGACCATCATAGCTATAAGGATCTGCTTGACTCTCTCAGAGGATCAGAACATGACATACCTCTTGGATATTCATACGTTAACCCTCTATCTTGTATTTTTGTTAATAATCTGGCCCTAAATTAACCATTCCTAGACCCATAGCCTCTGACTCCTACAAACTAGCCATATACATGGCTTTTTCCCTTGTTTCCCCATGGGGTTGAGTAAGTCGGCTCTGTGTGAGAGTATTCCATTCCAGGGAGCAAGTACCTAGATATGTGATAGGTCTGAAAACACATAAGTGAGCCAGTAGCTCACAGCCACATGCACACAGATCCTATTACAGCAGTGGTGGCCACATACCCAGAGCAGCAGTAACTCTAGCCACAGACACTGCAATACTAGGGAAAGGCAACTCCTCGACTCCTAGGCTTAATGTACACTTCTGTAATATCCTATTATAGGGTGTCTGAACAAACATACCCAGAGCAGCAGTAACTCTAGCCACAGACACTGCAATACTAGGGAAAGGCAACTCCTCGACTCCTAGGCTTAATGTACACTTCTGTAATATCCTATTATAGGGTGTCTGAACAAACATACCCAGAGCAGCAGTAACTCTAGCCACAGACACTGCAATACTAGGGAAAGGCAACTCCTAGATTTCTAGGCTTGATGTACACTTCTGTATAGGGTGTAGGAACAAACACACTTAGAGCAACAGTAACTTCAGGCACAGGGGCACAGGCAGCACAATACTAGGGAAAAGAAACTCCTCGACTCCTATATAGGCTTCATGTCCGCTTAGACTTTAATATCCTATGTATAGGATGTCAGAACCAAAGGGCCAGCCAGTGCTGGCACCCAGTGGTAGTAAGAATAACACTGATGCTCTGCGAATGGGATGCAGTCAGCCAAATCTTGGTAGCACTTCATGTTACACTGGTGGGCTGCCATAGTGGCTATAGTCAAGAAAAGGTAGCTTATCCTTACCAGGCCAGCTACTTATATATTATACAAATATGCCATGCCAGTGGGGGTAACATGATGGAATGTTTCCCCGAGGGAGGATGGTTTTCCCGAGGGCGGAGCCCGAGGGAAAACCATCCTCCCGAGGGGAGACATTCCATCATGTTACCCACACTGGCATGGCATATTTGTTTTATTATACCGAACAAACCCCGTTTGTAATTGTAAACAAAGCAAGGTCACATATGACTGGTGATTCACACATTCCCCGCTAGGTGTCGCTAGTGGCAACGGGCAACATGAAGCTCTCACTGTTGGCATCAGGCAACATGATGATTGTTAACTGTTAAGTCAGCCAATCACGGCTTACGATCTTCAAGTGAGGTATAATAACACTTATTATCATGCAGTGCCACTAGATCTGCAGCCAGCACACAACAAGAAGCTGTCAGTTGGGGTTCCTTCCATTCCAGCTTTCAGGGAGTGAGTGCAGGTCAAGCAAAAGAAGCCTGCGCTGACCAGCCCAGCTGCTTATCACCTCAGCACTCGTTATCACTCCAACTCTAGGCTCCCAGTGCGGCTGCTTCACTACATCCCAGCTCTCCCGGCCCAGCCAGCGCCGCCGCCGGAAAGCAACATCCTTTTTTGATGATGATGAAAGAGAATTCAACCTTGGGGCGATTAGCTAACTTCACAATTCTCTGAAGTCTTCCTGACATTTCCTGCTGGCATTCCCTAGCAAGCTCACTGTGAGGGAGCGATGGCTGTCAGCTTGGTTTCCTTAAATGATCCTACGAGGATGAGGATGATCAGAGTACCATTCACTTAGTTCTATCACGCCGCCGCCGGGCACACTCATCATTCAAGATAATCAGCTAGATAGAGTTAAGGAAAAACTCATGTCCTCTGACCTGAAAAGGGTCTTTAAACAAGAGGGCCATGCTCAGCAAAAATCAAATCCTGTAGTTGACCCCCTTAAATTGACATTATTACTGTTGTTGTCATTATCATTATTATGATTATAATTATTATTATTATTATTATTATTATCATTATTATTATTATTATTATTATCATTATTATTATTATTATTATCATTATTATCATTATTATCATTATTATTATTATCATCATTATTATTATCATTATTATTGTTACTGTTATTATTATCATTATTATTATTATCATTACTATTATTATCTATCATCTATTATTATCATCATTAAAATTATCATCATCACCACCATCATCACTATCACCATCATTAATGAATGATATAAAAATTTGAAGAGTTTCATTAAAAACCAACTTTATTATCTACACATCACTTAATATTTCCTAAAAACCTCACATATCATCTATCATATTCAGCTAATCCAATCCTGTAAGACCCATCAACAGTTTGGGTAGGGAGTCACTTAAATAATTTACAGGCGGCAGCTCCATGTTTCATAAAACTAATTATTGTCCTGTCCCTCTAGTGGCCACTCAAGCATCAATACAGCCTGGAGGGTTCCTGCAGAGTGGCATCAAGTTCCTGACGCTGCTGCCGCCTCGCCTCGCCTGCCGCTCACACATCTAACCAGAGTAATGACTCTACCACACTATAGAGGGCAGCACACTCATCACGGAGAGTAGAGTAGAAACATTCCAACCTGGTGTCCAAAGCACAACCTAGTAATGCCTTTAACACACTATAGAGGGCAGCACACTCATTAGGGCGAGTAGAAACATTCCAACCTGGTGTCCAAAGCTCAACATATTAATGCCTTTAACACACTATAGATGGCAGCACACTCATCAGGGAGAGTAGAAACATTCCAACCTGGTGTCCAAAGCTCAACATATTAATGCCTTTAACACACTATAGAGGGCAGCACACTCATCAGGGAGAGAAGAAACATTCCAACCTGGTGCTCAAAGCTCTACCTATTAATGCCTTTAACACACTATAGAGGGCAGCACGCTCATCAGGGCGAGTAGAAACATTCCAACCTGGTGCTCAAAGCTCTACCTATTAATGCCTTCAACACACTATAGAGGGCAGCACGCTCATCAGGGAGAGTAGAAACATTCCAACCTGGTGTCCAAAGCACAACATATTAATGCCTTTAACACACTATAGAGGGCAGCACACTCATTAGGGTGAGTAGATACATTCCAACCTGGTGTCCAAAGCTCAACATATTAATGCCTTTAACACACTATAGAGGGCAGCACACTCATCAGGGAGAGTAGAAACATTCCAACCTGGTGTCCAAAGCTCAACATATTAATGCCTTTAACACACTATAGAGGGCAGCACACTCATCAGGGCGAGTAGAAACATTCCAACCTGGTGCTCAAAGCTCTACCTATTAATGCCTTTAACACACTATAGAGGGCAGCACACTCATCAGGGCGAGTAGAAACATTCCAACCTGGTGCTCAAAGCTCTACCTATTAATGCCTTCAACACACTATAGAGGGCAGCACGCTCATCAGGGAGAGTAGAAACATTCCAACCTGGTGCTCAAAGCACAACCTAGTAATGCCTTTAACACACTATAGAGGGCAGCACACTCATTAGGGCGAGTAGAAACATTCCAACCTGGTGTCCAAAGCTCAACATATTAATGCCTGTAACACACTATAGATGGCAGCACACTCATCAGGGAGAGTAGAAACATTCCAACCTGGTGTCCAAAGCTCAACATATTAATGCCTTTAACACACTATAGAGGGCAGCACACTCATCAGGGAGAGAAGAAACATTCCAACCTGGTGCTCAAAGCTCTACCTATTAATGCCTTTAACATACTATAGAGGGCAGCACACTCATCAGGGAGAGAAGAAACATTCCAACCTGGTGTCCATAGCTCTACCTATTAATGCCTTTAACACACTATAGAGGGCAGCACACTCATCAGGGCGAGTAGAAACATTCCAACTTGGTGCTCAAAGCTCTACCTATTAATGCCTTTAACATACTATAGAGGGTAGCACGCCCATCAGAGGAAACAGAATATCACAACCCACTTTAAGATTTACCTAAAGGTAACATTACATATTTCATTTAACCTTTTACCTACAGGGCTCAAAATTGGGGGTGCCAGGTACCCAGGGCTCCCTTGAATTCTGCTGCGGCACCCTCAAATTTCTGCAGGTAGCCCAAAGATTGGTAGTTCCTAGACACAACTCCTTTGGGTAGCTTTTGAAGATGAAAAAAAAAGTTGAGCCCTGACTCATTATACAGATTTAACCACAAAAATGCCCTTACTATAAGCTGCTGAAATATCCAAAACCCAATTTTCAAAACTTCATCTATAAATGCTGCTGGAGGGAGTGTTGTAGGAACTAACTCTGCTGTCAAGACTCCATCTTAAGGGTAACTACACAACTAAACTTTGGATGAAGTTACCAATGGTAAAGGTTTAATGATGTGTGCACTGTATGGCCATAAAAACTCAATCTATGGGGCAACGAAAATACCCAACTCAAGATGAAGTTCTCCATAGTGAAGGATCGTTTATCAAGCATTGTATGATAAGGCCAGAAAAGCTCCACCTGTAAGGTAACAATAACACTAGTCATGGGCCTTGCTGACGGATCATTGGTAGGGCCTTGTAAAAGATGGGCAGGGACTTGTAGCTGGCTGGGACGGGTGAGGAAAGTGGGAAGGAGGGCTGGGACTGTTCCAGCAAGTAAATGAAGCATGAATGGAATAATCTGAGAGTTTGTATAGTGTGAGTATTCAACACCATTTGGTGCTGTTGCGTAGCTATCAGATTTCCCCACTGGGCCACTAGAGCAGACCGGCCTACAATCAGCAGCAGCACCACCACCATACACACAAGATGTGCAGTTCCCAGGAAGTTGTGTTAACTACTAACTATAGATTGGTGCCCAACACTACACAGTCACATGGCAAGACTAAGCTGTCTTAGATTCTGTAGTTACAAACAACTTTCAAATAAGATCCTGCAAAATTACCCACAGATTGGTGTCCTTTACCATTTGTGAGTGTGGACTGACTGGGCTAGCTTAGTTTCCTGATGTTACAAACCAGCTCTCAGAATGATACTGGAAATTGTGTTATTAGCCAATAACAATAGTAAGGTGTCCACCACTGCACTGCCTTGTGGTGAGACAAGGCTGCATAAGGCAGAACTGGTCTATCCTAGTCTCCACGAGTTACAGACAATCTTCCTTGTTTTGACAGTAAGGCAATGTCAATTACTCATTGTAGGGTTGGACATGTAGTGGCGCCAGATTCAATTAGAGCACACTAAACAAACCAGCAGTAGATAAACAGGTAGCTGCAGACATCTCTTCACTCCAGGGCCAGACACCATCACTTGTCCTACTCTCACTACTGCTACTCACAACTTAGCTAAATATGCTTAAAAAAAATAACAAAAAAGGTAAAACTAAAAGGCTGTGATTGGTGATTTTCGAATTGAGAAAATTTTGCTATAGAATTTTGCTACCTTTTTCTGCAACTTTAAGACTAAATTATGAGTAGTCAATTGTTTATAATGTTGTAGGAAAAAGTTTCCTAGGAAAACCATCACCTAAAGTTAACCTGGAGTGACTGGCAACTTGCTTACATGCCTCAGACGGCAGATAGACACACATGCAGTGTGACGCAGAGCTAGTACTTGACAGAAGCGGGTTTTGATTGCATAACTAGCAAAGGAGATCTTTTTGATGACTGAGGGCAAGTAGCTATGTAGTAGGGCACCAAGATAACTTTGCCTACTTGTCCCACGAGGCAAGTGGGAGTTTGAGTTTACATGGAGGTCTTCACTCCTGGCGTTCTCTGACATCATTTCTTCTCAATAGCTGTAATGCAGTAAGCAGCTGTCGTTCACTGTCAATAATCAAATATCCTTCGCTTTCATGGAACCTCATAACTGCCTAAACCAATAAAAGAGCACGACTGCGCTATGTTGCCATGAAGCAGAACTGCTGACTCTAACGAAGTATCAGGATAGCACATGTATAGTACAGTGATAAATGTGGGTGTATATATATATATATATATATATATATATATATATATATATATATATATATATATATATATATATATATATATATATATATATATACATATATATATATTTGCGAAAGTTCAATAGTAACATTCACAAATTTTTCTTTTAATGAATGTTCACATAAATATGTCATTATTTTCACATTAAAAACTTTTTTAATAATAGTCATGTGGGGAGATTTATTTATCAATGTACTAATATTCTCAAATGCATTTAACCTAATTATGCTTATCAAATTAGGCCTAATCATTATTGTCCCTCATTTCCTGCTTACATGATTATATTGTAGCAGTTGTTATATTGCTATATAGTAATACTTGGCTGCTTCAATGTTTCAGTCGCCAAAACATGCCTCAGACTAAACACAGTAGCTATCAATTACTATTTGTAAGTAAAGGAAATAGAAGGTATTACAGTATTAAAGGATTTATTTTCTTAAGCTGCATTTATGTTGATTCAATCCATAAGCGTTCTTCCCTTCAAAAGAGTATCACTATTGCTTCTAGATATCCCAGAAACTGCTTGTTTTCTAAAAGCTTCATAAAAGTATGAATTACTTCCACTTTATAATTTGCTTTAACGAAGTCTTACAATGAAGATTCCCTGACCATTTTGGGGTGGACCTAGAGGTATAAAGGTTTTTAACAATTATAAAACTTCCTGAAATCTAAAATATAACATATTGTACATTGAAATTACATGTTCCATGATTTTTGCTGAAAGCAAAATATCCTTCCTGTAAACAAAACCCCTCATGTCAAATTCCCATCATACATCAAATTAAAGCATGCTTCAAAGGACAGTCAAATTTTAAAAAAAAATCACCAACAAAGGTTAAAAGCAAACTACATTAACTCATATCTTGCAAAAAGTTGAAAATTCTCACTGAATGTTGAAGCTATGGCAGTACTTACTGGAAGCAAGCATACATTTTCCTCATGAGTTACTCCAGATTTTGTGCTCTCCCTTGAAGAAAGGACACCCACAATAAATGGATAACTATTTTTCAAGGAAAACCACAATATATCTAGATAACTGAGCCTTAAATATAATCAATTTTGCCACAACTGTACAATTGCCCATTTTGTACACCTGGTTCAAAATCCTGGCTCAGCCCCTGCCCTGTACACCAAAATAATCCATGTTGCCCTGATGCCATAAGCAGCCAAAGAGTATTGCTGCATAGAGTACTTCTGTAAGTACTATGACATGGAATGCCATTCGGCACCCTGGCTGAAATCCTGGTCAGGTGCATGGCAGTGCTACATTCTCTAGTACAGTACTAGCAGCAGGCATATGCCATTTTGGACAGAGTTTCCAAGTCCCTGCTGAGGTCGTGCCCTGTCTACTGAACTCCTCCATACACATGGGCAGCAGCAGAGGAGCAGCAGGTGAATGCCTGGCCCGGCTAGCAGGAGCAGGCCCAGAGCTGGCAACAACCTGGACAAAACAGGAGCAGGCAAAATTAAACCTCACATGATCTGACACATACTGAAATACCTCAATAAACAAGCAGTATCTTGAGAAATCTCTCAATGAAATGTGTTGTTCTGGTTGGATTGAAAAATGCTTCATCAAATATTTTTGATTTTAACCCTATTTGGTGAGATATGTCCACAGTTCTAGGACAACATGAGCACTCCAGATGCTGATGGGTTAAAGGAAGAAGTGTGGATGGTGAACTTACGTCAGAGTCCGGCCCTGTATCTGCTCCTGGGCATTGGAATGAAACAAACTCATGGCAGCGCTTGTGCACGGTAAAGCAGCAGACTGAAAAACAACAACAACAACAACATCATCATCAGTGAACATGATTGTAATTAGTAAACAAATAATGTGGGCTGACACAAGAATGTTGGTTCATTTAATTTGTCTCACAATAAATCTCCCATCCTGCAATATCTAACATGCAACATGCATTAAAATCAAGCAGCAAAATTAGCCCTCCACCTATGGTTTGATTATGATTTTAAACAAGACCTACCTCTTTGGTTTCCTAGAACATGCCTCTTATCCTGAAAATGTTTTTTTAAAGATCAAATTTCGAACCTCCCGATTCGGACTCAGTGTTGAACAGCACATATCATACTGCAATTGTTCTAATGAGTGACGTCCTCAAGAGGTGAGGCTGAGAGCACAGTTGTTTACAGTGCTGTGAAATAACCTTGGCGTAATAATGGTCCCCTGATGAGCCATTCTCATATATGGACAATCTACACACCAGAAGCAACGTCCCTTGAAGGGAAACATGGAACTATGACAGACACAAACATGAGCATAAATTTTCATAATTTTTTTTCAGGATTAGTATTAGGTTAGAGCCTACACAAACCAAAAAGCTTTAAGATTTACTAAAATTTTCATAAACATGGGTATCAATTTTCATTTTCTTTTTCATTTTGAAAAATGCAGTAGGGTCACAGGCTATAAAACCTCATCAGCCTTATATTAAAACAGAGGGGCAAATCATATGCTCTCTTATAAGAATGTACATGCACATAGGTTCCCACCCACAAAGCATCAAAAACCTAACAAAACATTGGTATGATATTTCATAATGTTGTTTTATAAATACATGCATGTATATCAAGGTCGCAGTCCACACAACATTAAAAATCCTACAAAACAAGGCATTAGATTTTCATTAACTTCCTTAAAAAATATAGACTAAGGTCAAAATCTAGACAACCTCAAATCCTCACAAAACATGGGGCTATACCTTCATTTGCTATTCTTAGGATATATGTGCTACTAGGTCAACGCCTACACAACCTCTAAAGCCCTACTGGAGGAAATTGAAATTGAATGCTGAATGCCCTATTTTAACCTTAATCAATTATCCTTTTTAGTGAGAAAATATGCATTTTGCAGATTTGGCCAAAGTGGTTTAAGAGGTTAGGGAGATTAAGAGATTTGAGAGCGGCTCTTTGCTTAACTCAATTAGCCGTCATATAATGGAATTATAGTGCCTCCTTCGCCCCCCGACTCTCTGCCCTCAGCAGGGCCTGAACAGGGCAACGGGACCGATAATTAATCTACGACATTCCCGGCAAGACCCTCGCCCTCTCTTGTCCAAGTGCCACACCCACATACGGATGCTATGCATTTGCACACATCACAGACGGACGTGATTCAGTTAGTCGCAGTGAATATCAACAGGCTCCTGCCTTGATTCAAACATGCATCAAACACCAATACGTTGAGTATTTGCAGCGCACTTCAGGCTGTTCTCAAGAGGGAGTTTAGTCTGTAACAAAACCAGATTAGGAAATATTTGGTATGCGGTTTAGCAAGATGGACAAACATCCAATCGTTAGTAGGCAGTATAAGTATGATTACCTATTGTTAGTTATGATGGTAAGAATAAATCTAAACATTCCCTCACATATAACTAAATGTAGTTTAGTACAGCAGAAAACAATTTTCCATTCCTCTAAAGTACTAAAACTTATTAAATAGGTATTGTTCATTTTTAAACAATCATAATCATTGAGCATTTCCTGTATCTGATCCTTGTATAGTACAAACTTGTGAAAGAGGCCTAACTATGTATATTTTGGTAATATTTTACTAACCAGTGCATTTTTTCAGAAAATATCTAAAGGGGTAATGTTGATCATAACCTAACCTACAACTATACATCAATTATTTTGTGAATTCATGATTAATACCTCAGTTGATTTTAAAAGTAGCATAGAGTAGTACCCGAGCGACAACGCAGGTGGAACCTCATAAATGTCTGTAGCACCCAAAAAACATTGATACTATTTTAGTGATATCTCTCATAAAATCATCTGGAAATATTTGAGTGAAAGCTGTTGATAAGAAACTACCTAATTATTCTACCTGAAATATTTTTTCAACTCATGCTTATTTCTGAAGTTGGGCCAGTCCAATTTGATATTTGGTCATACAAAATCGTCAACCGATTTTGGGGGAAAATCAAAATTCTGACGAACCCTTATGAAAAAACTACCAACTCACGCCTTAGTTTTTATGTTTTCAGGCCACTATATCTAAAGAAAACAGTCAAAATAAACTTAATTATGCAATCTCAGTCTGTTGCATACACCGGCAACCAGGTCTGCGCGCCCATAATGCATGGCACACAAAAGTCAACATTTTTGGAGCAAAAAAATCTGCAAGACCAAAAACCAAATTGAAATGTCCATATTTTCAAAGGTTTACATGCAGAAGACACATGTCAGGGAGGTTTAGACATTGCTGCCAGGAGATAGTGTATACTGTATTGATATTGCAGCAGTTTGATAATGCATAATCTGTGCACCCCAAAGTCTGCATTTATCAAATAGCCCATCATTATTTTGCAATCGGATCCTTTTATGATGTTAGTATTGTACACAATGCTGATATGATAGCTTGTCATTCAAACCTGGTGGGCAATAATTAAACTGCACATCAAAGGCAGGTGACTGCCAAGCGCATTGTTTCATATGCGCAATATCAACAGGGTATACAGTATGCAGAGAGGGAGACATCATCATCTACCCTGTTATTACTGTCAATCAGGCAGATAAGTCGGAGAAATACTTGAAGGAAAAATGTAAGATAAAACATTACCAACAAATCCTTACTTCAAATATTATGTAAAATCATTCTCAATTCTAAAGTTGTTGAAAATATCATATATCCATATGAACATTTCCAAAGGAATTCTTTAGCATGAATGGGTTAACCCACTCACTTCTGGAGTGTACACATAATCTGACACATAAAAGATATGCAAATCTCCTGATTTAAAAATGATATTTTGAAAATGTTTGAATGAATGGTGTTCTTTCTGTGATTGAATATAGTAATTCATTTAGCAATTTTACTATATTCTCAATAAAGATATTCAAAAATATCACAGTGGCCAGATAGAACATATCCAGATAAGAAATAGTATAAAATATACTATGATTTTGTTAATATGATTTAACCATTACTTTCAGGTAATTCAAAAGTTCTTTCCTTTATTGGTAACATAGAGGAGTGAGTACCATATTATATACACATATATACATATATATATATATTAATATATATATATATATATATATATATATATATATATATATATATATATATATATATATATATATATATATATATATTTATATATAATATATATATATATATATATATATATATATATATATATATATATATATATATATATATATATATATATATACACACACATATAACTAATACAAATGCAATACCCACTATGATTTAACCCTTTTTTAACCTTTTTCCACTTCTCCGGGGATTTTTAACTTCCCTCTTTAAATGGCCTGATTGTGTAGTGAGCAGTCTGAAGGGTTTGTTGTAAATCCCCCTTTCCACTTTCCTTGCAGGCTTCAGACCAAGAGGAACCACTTTTCTGAGCCGCCCGCCGCCGCACGGCAGGTTACGGCAAGGTGGCATGCCAGATACTAATAAGGTAATGTATGGTATTCTGCCACTCTCCCCAGAAGCCAACTGCATGACCAGCCTCCATTGACCACATGACAGCTGCTGCTATCATATCTAACATACACAACTAGCATTCTAGCGACGTGTCTGTGCTTATTTCATCTTTAAAAGTACCTGCCAGATTTATGATAGTTTTGAACCTCATAAGTATTTTCTCGATCTATATTACGTTCGAAGACAACTTGGAAATGGGCATCGAATCATTACATAGTTGAAGTAGCGTGGTCAGTTGTGCTTCTGATAAATATTTTTCTTGAAATATTTCTGAACATGCATTGGTCAGAAAGATATGACCAAAACAGTCCAGATTTCTAGGGCCTGACAGACACAAATGGCCTTATGAACATGTTCAACCCAAATCACATTCACACAAGGAATGTGTTTTTCATTAAATGGTCCACCCTCTTCGCTAGATATGGCAAGCTTTTCAAAGAATGTCAGTCCCATTAATGATTGTCAGGAGATTATGAAACATGTACAATGTACTTCTTCTGCTGAGGAAAATACAAGATGGAGAAATGTTCATCAACAAATAACTTACAACTTAGCTTAAATCTTGTTTTAATATTTTATGTTCAATTTCTAAGTTATTTCAGAGTGACGTATCATCTAGTTGACAACATCCAGATGAATTCAAAGCATGGATGAGTCAAAATAAAAGGCAAGAGTATATATACTGAACAAGGGTTATTTAATAGTATAGAAACCATGCCTTTCATTCAAATATTTTTTGAATAGCTGAGTGGTCTAAGGGACTGCCCACTGACTATTCACTGTCTCTCATCACTATCTGAGTTCAAGCCACAGCTATTGCACATTTGAAAGTTGCCAGTGACTTGAAGTTCAATGGTGGTTTTACCCAGGTACCGCAGTTTCCCCCACCATCAACAACTCAGGAATATCCAAATATTGAAGTCCTGAAGTACAGCCAATTGGTCTTGGAGCAAAGCATATTTGGTAGGCGCTGTGCCACAAACTAAATATTGTTAGCAGGTGACACTACCATATAAGCCTACGTAGCAATGATGAATATGTACATCAATTGATAGGCGGTATCAACAGAGTTTATGGGTTTACTAGAGTTGAACAGAGATTAAGAGTTTTGTCTTGTTGCATGTTGTGTGACCTTATCCCACGCTGGTGCGACAATGCAACCGTTAGACACCCCTGCAACTTAGTAGACATGATTTAGCCTTGATGTGGCAGAATAAGTAATGATATACGATATTCAAAATTCCAAATTGACCATGAATTTTACGACATTTATATAGTGTCAGCCTCCCCAGGGCCGCAGGATGACTGGGCTCGCCCAGTAGTAGTAGGCAATGAATGGCTTTTGCAGCTCCCAGTAGTTTTTATACCTTAACGCTGTGACATGTGTCTAGCCCCCCATTTCTCAGAGCACAGATAAAATGTCCACTGGTCGGCTCATAATTAATTCATGAGAAATATAACTGTCACTTGCCAAATTGTGATCTATTCTCATTGCAAGATTGATGGCGCCCATGAAACTGAAGTGCTGGCATGTGATGTACCTGATGAACATCCTCACACCTGTTTCTATCACGTGTAGTCAGCAGCACCTTGAGATTGATGGCGCCCATGAAACTGAAGTGATGGCATGTGATGTACCTGATGAACATCCTCACACCTGTTTCTATCACGTGTAGTCAGCAGCACCTTTACATTGATGGCGCCCATGAAACTGAAGTGCTGGCATGTGATGTACCTGATGAACATCCTCACACCTGTTTCTATCACGTGTAGTCAGCAGCACCTTTAGATTGATGGCGCCCATGAAACTGAAGTGCTGGCATGTGATGTACCTGATGAACATCCTCACACCTGTTTCTAGCACGTGTAGTCAGCAGCACCTTTAGATTGATGGCGCCCATGAAACTGAAGTGCTGGCATGTGATGTACCTGATGAACATCCTCACACCTGTTTCTATCACGTGTAGTCAGCAGCACCTTTACATTGATGGCGCCCATGAAACTGAAGTGATGGCATGTGATGCACCTGATGAACATCCTCACACCTGTTTCTATCACGTGTAGTCAGCAGCACCTTGAGATTGATGGCGCCCATGAAACTGAAGTGCTGGCATGTGATGTACCTGATGAACATCCTCACACCTGTTTCTATCACGTGTAGTCAGCAGCACCTTTACATTGATGGCGCCCATGAAACTGAAGTGCTGGCATGTGATGTACCTGATGAACATCCTCACACCTGTTTCTATCACGTGTAGTCAGCAGCACCTTTACATTGAATACAGGCGATTACGCCCGCATCGATTACGCCTCACTTTTTACTTTTCACAAGTGTATTTCTTCTTTTTTCTTCCTCCTTTCTCTTCTTTTCCTTTCTCTTTCTCTTAGTTATTTATGTTCATAGTCGAGTTAGTCGTAGTGTAGTTAGTGGTGTCCATTTTTTCTTTGCAGGTTTATACTCTCATGAGAACACACCCGAGAGTTGGATCTGGCCGCCGTGGATTCATTTCACTCGTGTGTCGGCACACGCTATGTCACTTTTAAACATTGAAATAAAGTTTGAAAATGAGTTATTTCACCATTATAGATAATTATATGGCTTCACCCATCAACGATAAGCGGACACACGAGGAACATAACACACTTAACTATATATTTAAATTGCTGCTGACACTGACAGTTGACAGACTGTCAATAACAACAACTGTCAATGACAATATCCATGAATTATGTATCCATGAATTATATATCCATGAATTATATGAAATCAGTAATTATTAAAACAAATTAAATTGACAACAACAACTGTCAATGACAACTTCACTTCACAGCTAGCCGCCGCTCACGGCAACACTTGAAAAGTGAGGCGCAATCGATGCGGGCGTAATCGCATATCGGGCGTAATCGCCTGACACCTTTAGATTGAGACTGATGAATATCTTATATGGGTTGATGCAGGATTTTGGAGGTAAAAGATTAATATTTACAAATGGCAATTGATTTTCTGCCAAATAGTGAGAGGTGGAATTTGAATCTGACAATGATAAAAGTTTTCTCACTCTTTCTCCTTCCAAACTCACTATCTGCACCTTCTGATGTTACGATCGGCTGAAGTGAGTCACATGACTCAAATGGGGTTGTTTGATTGGACTACACTTATGCGAGTGAGCAATGTGCCAACACCTTCAGCCCTGCACATAGTCCTCATCAAAAGTTTCTCAGCAAGAGAACCCCAAAGTTTGTTTGAAAATATCTTTGAACCTGAACCAAGTTATTTTCCCTTGTAGCAGACTTCCCAATTTGTATCAGTCCCTGAAATTGCAGCACAGGAGTGAAAATAAGACTGTTTTGGATGTTGTTACTAAAAATGCCTAGAACCATTATATGTTAATGTCAATGGCTAAGCCGGCTACCATATGTCAATCAGATACTCAACATTATCAGTTTTCAGCATTGTGTTATTAATAACGTACAGAGCAACTGAAATATCTAATCAGAACCCGGCCCTGTAGACATTTATTCCAGTTGGCAATACACCCTACTGACTGGAATAATTGTCAATGAATAGACTTACTTTAAAACAAAACAGGTAGAGCTTTTCTCCAGTCTATGACCACCGCAAAGTCATTTCCTTATAAGATGTTCATATCATTGGACTTAGGCCTAAAAAAAGTTGTTTGTTTCCTGTAACCCTACCCTTACAAGTTTTTTTTCAAAAAAATCCCTACCCTAAAGTTTTTTCCGCCCTCCCAACTCCCAATCAACGTAAAACATGCATAAAACACACATTTTTGACCAAAAAAATAATCAAAAAAAATATATTCTACTGACCTACCTTCCCTAATTTTTTTCAGACCGTTACAGGAAACAAACAATTTATTTTTTTAGGCCTTAGGGATTCCCTTAGATATACAGTTCATGGGGTCATCCTCTACATTAAACAGTCTGCCCATGCTGGTAGAATAGTGTCCGTTTTAGGTAATTCTGCCAGTCTCTCTAGGCTGGAGGCACAGTTCGGGTGGGGCTATTCAGGGCTACCAGGATCATAACAGATTTGTGGTTTGATTCTGGTCAACATTTTTCCTTGGAATATTTTCCTAGAACTCCTTTACCAATGACGAAACTACCAAAAATTCTGCATGTTTTGAGTGATTAGGGCATGACTGGACGCTAATGTTCATGCAGCGCGTAGCGCCCCCACAAAGTGAAACGGCGGAAAATGTAACTAATTGAACCCCAGGATAGGAAGTTCATAACACTAGGAAAATTGGATTGCGAAACTGGCGATGCCATAAAGTTAACGACATGTAAAGGCGTATTGATATAATCATTATTCTTTATCTATTTGAAAAGGCATTAGATTAAAAGATCAAATACAATTTTTCAGCTATTTTGGCGCTCCTTATTGGGTTCTAACGTCATTCCGGCTATCCCGAGCCGGTTTGGAGTAGTTAGATAACAGGCGCCAGATTTGATTTGGCTATTTTACTGGCTCGCATGAGGTAGGTAGGTCATAATCAGTTTCGGGCCTTATGTAAATATGTGGGGTCATTGATAAAAGTGGCCTGGCGGTCTTTTTCAAAGATTTACTCCGGTATTCAGTCACGTAAATGACAGGACTAAACTCGGAATGCAAGGAACGACCCAAAATAGAGTTACGGGATTTCATCAATATAGCTCTCTTTTCAAACCTAGCTGTCATACAGATGGCGCCGTAGCTTAGTGGCTAGAGCGCCTGCCTGCAGGGCAAGAGGTTGCGGGTTCGAATCCATCTGACCGCAACTAGTATCATCTTTTCCTGCCCAGTCCTTCGTCTGGCACTTTGAAACATTTCCTACTCCAAATAACGATGTCTATAATTTTATTATTTTTATTTCACTTTACTAAAATGAATTGTTGGTCAAATCCACTGATCCCAGAGAGAAGGTCTGCCTGAATTGGCGTTCGCTATAAGGCCCGATTTGATTAGTGTATGAAATTCCCTGGTTATAATAAACATTTCCACAGTTGTGAAGTTAGGAATTTCTTCGAGAAAATCCATAGTTTAATGAATGTAAGTAATGCCTAGCCTTCATATAAAAATTGAGCTCTGTGAAGTTTAATGGGTGTAAGTATTAATTTATATCTGTTGATGAAGGAAATGTTCCATTAAGTTCCCTATGACGTTGGTATTGTCACTTTCATGCACACTTGCGGCACATGACTATTACTTTATGCAACTCCCACCCATTTACCTTCTATCTGCCCTTTCACACATCTCTACGTGCTGATCAGTGCCCTATCCAATCCCATGTACCTTCCACCTGCACTTTGGGCTTGGATCCGTGCGCCCGCCACTCACTTTTTGGGCGCACGGATCCTTATTACATCGACAACTTCTACTCCTCCTGCGGCCTTAAGCGCCTTGCCGCAACACTTGCCTCCCCCCTTCTCTGTAATTGTACTGTCCTCCCAGTACCTCTTTCAACGGGGCCCTATCTGGTTTTCTGCCTAGTAGCTAGTCTAGGGATGGGGCAGGAGGCAGCTTAGCAACCAAGCAGCTGCTGAATCAATTGTCGCCCTGACTCCTAAGTGATGAATGTTGTTAATGCTTGAAAACAACATGAAATCAATGACCGATATACTGGCTTACAGCACTTCTATCACTCAAGACCTTTAATGCCTGCAGCTGCATCTACAGGAATCCTGGCAATCATTTTCACGGCATACTACGTTCCCTACACTAAATATTCCCCCTTTTGACTGCAGTTAAATGCAGCCTGACACCCCTTCTGAGAAAATATTCAAGTTTTCTTAGGAAAACAGGGTATGAATATATAGGGGGTTTGACATGGCCTTTCACACTATTATCAATATCATGTATCAAAAATTACCTTTGCTTTCAGTGTGATTTCAGCTGACATAACCACATACCCATTTTTTAGCAAGAGTGTGAAGGGTTACGGTATATCACTAGGAACTGTTAACCCAATCATTCACATCTTGTGCACACCTAGTCTGACAAATATGGAATCATCTCAAAACGGAAGAGAGAACTTGACTGAAAGCTGTTGTTCCTGAGATAGGTGCTACAATCCCTCTTCAAATAGTTGAAATGTTTTGCCATTTTATGGATTGTGTCACAAGTTGTCAGATGTTTGCACCCCAGGATTAATGCTGGTTTATTTTACCTCAACAGTTACAGTTTTTACCAATTATTCCAATTTCCCATACCTTTACTGACTAACTAGTCACATTAGAGCCAAGACTGGATAAAAAGTAACTACCAATGATATTGCATCCATATTTTTTGCGAGCAGACTGAAAAACTGTTTTGCCACGATTGTCTGATATTATATATATTCTATGAAACACAAATATGTAAGGTGCAGTGAGATTAACACTAGCATACATTTAAGTGTCATCTGAATTTATGAGACTTCATTCCAGGTGCTCAATGTTTGAAATACTATTTAATACACTAGGTGTTCAAGTGGATAGCTTTCACTCCAATATCCAATCCTTGCTTAAAACCAACTAATGATTTTGGTGATAACTGATCTTCCCAAAATTATCTATTAGAAAATTTATCAAAAAGAAATTCAGCAGAATTCACCCTACAACTCTTTATTCTTTAAATAAAGATAACTTATTTAAGTATTTTAAGTCAAGACAAGACGTTATGGGGTGCTGTAGGGATGAATAGGGATTGGCACCTCTAAGAGTTTTTGTGATACGAAACAATATTGATATTTCCTTGATGTTGAAATACCTTTCCAATATTTTTTAATGATATGTGGTCTCCTAGGGACCTAGTTTTGCTAAATTCAGCACTGTCAGCTTCATATATTTCTCTAATAAATAGCAAACAGCCTTAGTAGGGAGACATCCAGTTAGCAATTAAGTCAATTTTACAGAAATTATAAATCGTAACAATAAAATATTGATCTTTTTCGATAGAATACTTTTACCCCTTGGCTATGAGTATTTGGTATTGTATCGAGTACCAGTACCTGTCCCTAGGCATGAATGGGTTCAATCCCACAGGTACTGGACATGAAAATGTTAAAACACTTCAGAAACGCCCTTATGACTGCTCAGGGTGGAGAGAGTATCAAATGATTTATGTCAAGGTAAGATTGATCAATGATCATTGTCCTCCTATTATGATTGGGAATGAATGATTGGTAGGGTTTGAAACATGATATTCACTAATGTCATTGAGTCACTTCTTTTAGGCAACTTCACTGCATAATTTATCACAATAATATTAGACTATTTGGCAGCAGGATTGTTTAAATGGTACCAGATTCTATTTATAAGTCATTCGTTTATCAGTACCCAGTTTAAGAAGTTGTATGACTACAGTTGCAGTATATGACTTTCTTGTTTGCCCTGCTATTCATGACTGGCTCAATGAATGTGAGAAAGTTGCCAGTGACATTGGGCTAGATGAAGGGTCTCCACCTACTTTTGTTTCCTCAAACACTTTGCAACTGATGATTTAGTCACATGTTAAATTCATATGGCAGAAAAAGTGACAATAACTACTTTCAAAACATTCAGGAATAGTTCACACAGATCATTTGACAACCCATTGACAGATTTTTGGATTACCATGGTCCAATTCTTTTCAAGATCAGGTAGCAGTTCTATCAAGAATGGCCGCTACAAATGACGGGTATGGTTAGGGCCATAACAGCAGTTTTCACCTTGGGACAACCAAGCAATGTCTATATCCCCCCAAAAAAATATTCATTTACTTAAAGGAAACCCCATTCAAAATCATAACCCTGATATTCAAGATATCATGGGAGAATACACATCATAAACATTTACAAGCTGTGGTACAGGATCAAGCAAGCCTAACAATTTCTCCTGCCTTAGGCTACTTCCAGAGATGTTCATCGCCAAGTCTAGTTGGGATGCTGATCTTTAAAAATGGGTCAAGTTTCCGTTGAAAGTGATATCAGGCAGTGATCAATGGTGGCACTGCTAAATGCAGAAATAGCCGCATAATATTTAGGCACTGACTACCAAGGCAGAACAAACATCATCAAAACCAACAAAGCTCACTGTAGGATGGCAGCAACAGTTGTGGGTAGAGGAACCAAGTCAAGGTTGGGAATACCACAGTTAACCCTTTCATGCGTGTAGCATATCACAAGAAGGCCTTCAGTAGTATTTCGATAGCAAGTTAATTCATACATGTATGCTGATTGGATCTCACCATGAAATTCCTAGATATGTTTCTAATCTTCGCTTTATTTCAAATATTTTCTTTTTGCAAACATTTCCAGCACCTAACCAACATTTTTAAAGGAATTCTAAAAAACCTGATGAATGGTGTAACACTTTCATGCTTGGGCATCTAGCAAGCAAAATAATACCTACATGATGACCCCCCCCCCCCCCTTCTTCAGTCTTCTAGGCCCTTGGAAATTTGGCAAGGATTTTAAAAACATCATTTAACTTTATCCTTCATGTTTCTGCATATAATTTTGGAATTACGATTATCATTACTTTTTCTGCCACATTTTGACTACCCAGTTGTGAGCAGTGGAGAATTCTGGGGTACCCAGTGAAAACCAACGCCTAACCCTGAGTCACTGGCAACTGTCTCGCATGCCTATGTGTGGGTTTAACCAGGGCTAGCAGTCACTGGCAACTGTCTCGCATGCCTATGTGTGGGTTTAACCAGGGCTAGCAGTCACTGGCAACTGTCTCGCATGCCTATGTGTGGGTTTAACCAGGGCTAGCAGTCACTGGCAACTGTCTCGCATGCCTATGTGTGGGTTTAACCAGGGCTAGCAGTCACTGGCAACTGTCTCGCATGCCTATGTGTGGGTTTAACCAGGGCTAGCAGTCACTGGCAACTGTCTCGCATGCCTATGTGTGGGTTTAACCAGGGCTAGCAGTCACTGGCAACTGTCTCGCATGCCTATGTGTGGGTTTAACCAGGGCTAGCAGTCACTGGCAACTGTCTCGCATGCCTATGTGTGGGTTTAACCAGCGCTAGCAGTCAGAGGCGAGGCCTCATCTTCACCTCTTAGCCTTTTTTTCAAAAAATACTGAACACATTTAGTTCAATTAAATGTTCTCCAATATCCAAAATACATCACTGTGTGGGGTTTAAATGGTATATATGGTATCTCTTACAAAATATAACTAATCATATTTTTTCTGCGCATTCTCATTAATTAAATCCAATCAAAGGCGTCTCCATAGCCACATTAGTCACGTACAAACCTTTCCCTATGTGCATGTAGTCCATTGATTGTGGTAACTACACCAGTGAATTTCAATCAGTGCACTTGTTTTTGTTTATGCTATCGATTATGTCGTTAACACGTCGATTGCGATCTGACGGCGCCTGTAATGTTCATGTTGTCATATTGCACCGCTACTATGTGTCAAGTGTAAAGGGGCGGGGACAGCTATGCGGCCATACAGCGGTACATGCCGTAAACGGTACATGTAAGATTCGCTGCTGCATCTCATCCGCCGAGCAACCTGTCTCTATTGCTAGTATTACCATTAGCAGTACGTGCACTGCCTCTGCTGCCCACACTGACACACGACAACGACGACGGCGATATGTCACTTCCACCCATTCTCAGATTCTGCCATGTTCGCCATACATCAGAACATGAATAACAGGATAAATATGAAATCTGGCCTACCTTTACACTGAAATCCTTGCTTGCCAAAGCCCCTGAAACGATAAGGGAAGATGTCATACAAGCATTCAGTCAGTGCAGTACAGTACGCAGATAGCAGTGTACAGGAACAACAGTAGTGGTGGTGGTACCGTCATGTTAGAAACACGGCACGGAACCAGACTGGAGCTTCGACTAATTTCAACTCACCAAATGAAGTCCTTGCAATGGCTGCAGAATGTTGGTTGCTTGAAAAATCGTGGCACAAATTTGTGGCCTTTTATCTCGAACACATTTTTCTGCCTCAAAGCTCCGCGACGAGCAAAGAGAAAGACTTCCTTCGCAGGTTTTTCATTCCCGTCAGCCATTTTGGTGGTAAATAAATCAGCATGCTACTTCTGGGGCCGGCCCCTCTCTGCCTGCTTCGCGGAGAGCCTCATTTACATATTACATAGATGTTGGGCAGTGCCATTTCCTGTACAGCCATCTATTGACGGCTGCGGATATTAACTTTCAGGCTTCAGCGAGGCACAGGAGTTGTCATGATAAATATTGACTAGTGCAGGAAAAGAGTCGGTGTTGGGTAGGAAATAGGTAAGGGAAAAGAGGTTGCAAAAAAGGACTATTAGAAAAAAACTACAGGAACTATTGTTAGATTGCCCCTGTTCAAACCACACCATGAGATGGAACCACTAATTGCGCAATACAACGCATTGAATTGGAGAGTACCCTCGAGGGTGGGAAAAGAAGCCCGTGAAAGAACATTTAATGGACCAAATATATATATATATTACTGAGGCACATCCATAAGATGCATCAGGAGGGGATGATGAAATGTTTTGTGAACGTTTAGTATCATAACAGCACACTTTATATGGTGATCTTTCAAGGTGTTGTAAGCATCAATTTATTGCCAGTAATACCAAAGCGACATTACTAAAGTATAAGTTTTTACATGCACGTATATTGATAGTTTCAGTCGTTTTTTTCTCCATGATGAAAATGTTAGTGAGGCAGACCTAAAAATAGTGACCATGTGACTTGAAAGGTTGGCCTGAGATACCTCAAAGTAAACATAGACAGGCTTGTTGTTCACACTCCTTAATCTCTTTTAAACCCTCCACGGTGGAGGATTATCGGAATACAGACGTTACGCTTCACGTGTAGAGTATTAGGGAAGACGAGCACGGTGGAGGATTATCGGAATACAGACGTTACGCTTCACGTGTAGAATATTAGGGAAGACGAGCGACGTTAAAAAGTAACAGGACGAACATATGATGTCTTGCACTTGATTGTGCGTGGGTAACAGAAAAATGCTATTAACTAGAAATTCAAATTATATATGTGTATATATAAATAAATATATATATATATATATATATATATATATATATATATATATATATATATATATATATATATATGTATATATATATATATATATATATATATATATATATATATATACATATATATACAGAAAAATACTACCAACTTGTAATTCAAATGTATTATATATACACACACATATATATATATATATATATATATATATATATATATATATATATATATATATATATATATATATATATATATATATATATATATATATATATATATATATATATATATATATATAGGCTATTCTTCAAATCTGATACAGCACCCAAATTTAGTTCAGATGTTAAATAGTTGTGTTGGTATTGGTATTATGATCGGGATAATTCCTGAAACTTAAGCTTAGAGATTGTGCATAATATAATGTTTAATTTGTCAAAATGATTTTAAAATATATTGTATAACTTTTTGCCAATCGATATGTGCAGCTAAAATGTGCATTCCATTTAAGCATCTTTTTATGAGGATTAGCGTAGCTTGCCAGTCTCATGTTTAATAATCTGCTTGACCCGCAGTTTACCAAGAACCCCATGTAGATGGAGCCTTTTTATTCAAAGGTTAGCGTGTCACCCGACCCCTTTCTTAATTGTATTGTATTGTATGTTTATTGACTGTACTAATAATGTACAAAATCACAGCAAATAGTTTTTTACAAATAATATGTTAAGTAAAGAAGCTAAAAGGCAAACAAAAATAACGCAAACAGAAGGTTGTTAAATAAATATGTACAACAGATAAACAGTGCATCTAAAAGAAAGTACCTGATAATGAAGCACTGGACGTAGAGCGGATACCAACGTGCGAGCCGTCAGCGTTAGAGTGCTCGTACTGAACTGAATAACTGGTGAAGTAAACAGAAAACATACTTATAGACTAGAAACTTTACTCGCGGCCAGAACTGAGTGAGCTTAACGATTATACACTGCTCCGAGTCTTGTAAACATCTTGGAGATGCATCGGCTAGAGACAGCCCATATCTTGAAAGCAGATTCAAAGGGCATTTCAGTAGGGTGTTGTCTAGAAAATGCATTACCCGTGGAATTTTTATGGAAAGCTTGAAAAAAAAAAGATAAGTTTAGTAGTGAATGCGCATCGTACGTTCTCCCAACTAAAGATGCGCCAAACGACTACTGTTGTTTCTGCATACTGAGGCCATCTGGTGGTGATATCGATAACTAGATTGTTCACGGACGAATACTCGGAGCTTGGTGAAAACCTGAGTCAGGGCACAAGCGTTCACTTCAGGAGGTGTTCACATCTCAGAGCTCTATTCCAATGTATTAGGAACAAATAAAGTAGATTAAATGGGGTTCATGATAGGTGCTTACATTAGGAGCTTTCACGGCTACAATATCGTGCCTGGTCATCCTATGTCACAAATACCGCTAAAACGTAAGTTGTACTATTGTATACAATATGAATATTTGTAATATTCTACTGAAAGAAATAATTCCACTGGGTTTAACAATCCCTCTTCAAACAGTTTTCAGAAATCACTTTTTTATGAATTGTGTTCTAAGTGTGTGGACTCGAGAAGTAAATTGGTTAAAGCGTGTGTAGAAATTGCCAGTGACAGGGTTAGTCGTATTTTCCCCGGGTACTCATGCTTCATCCACCACTGCCAAGCAACCATTCAACTTGAAATGCTAGCAAACGGTTACCGTGACTCAAGGTTCTATCTATCCCCGCTGTGTGTTACCGGGGAGCAGGTTCCTGAACGTCTCAATTGGACTTGGGGACGTGCATTGATCGGCTCTATTGTTTATGTAGACAGACATTGATGAGGAGTTCGTTATTAATGAACTTCCATTGTTTGTTCATTTCCCATCGGAAAACAATTCCACTGGAGCTTGATCCATTTAATATGTTTATTCAAGGATTCCCATGGTTTAGATTGAGGGAACGGTTAGTTGACTAGTTGATTTATCACGTATTGTATAGGATAATAGTGGTGAACTCTTTTCAGGTTTGATTGGAGCCCGTAGGCGTAGTCTATTCTATTTTCTCATTCACGAGTTTTTGTTTCGCATTGAAATAAATGAACTAACTCTTTTGTAAAATAGGTACAAGCCAGCCCGGGGGGGGGGGGGGGGGGGGGGGGGTACTTGCGCAAACGCAAACGTAAGCGCAAACGCTCGTTATCCAAATAAAAAAAATACCCCTAAAACACTGATTTCTGGCCAAAAAAGCACCCTTATTTCAATAAAAACGCTGACTTTTTCCATTTAATAAACACCCCTTCTTTTATCAAAACACTGACATTGGATGAACGGGAACACGTTTTTTAACTTTAGATTTTATAATCCTCTGCGTGTTTAGCGGCAGCAACAAATTCGGAAGCCCGGTCACTTCGGGAGTCACTCGGCGTCACAGCCGCGTATATTTCGTGGATTGTAAGGGGATTTTCACCCCCCATCCTTCGTACCTGGGTTCAAAAAAGTACCCATCTTTTACAAAATCGCGGACATGCGGAGGTCTTAAAAAAAGACCCATTCTTCTGCGAAATACGTAACGCGGGTGCGGCCCCCCTCTGTACCTGAGTGCCCCCCCCCCCCTGGCAAGCCAGAGTACAGAGCGTAATTCTAATATTATCTTTTCTGCAGGTTTATATATAATCTAGAAAGGCATTTTAAAGAGTTCTTCAAAATGTTCTAGAGGTCGCCATCCTTAGCACGATCGTCTTCATTATATCATTAAGATTTTTTACAATTTAAGTTTCTATTATTATGATTACGGCAGTTCTTGCTGTCGTCGTCATTAATATTACTAATATTCTTATTCTTATTATTCTTATTATTATTATAGTCATCGTTTTAATTATCATTATCAGCATCAATATCATCATCCACATAGATATCTTGGCAGCAAAATACAGCCATGGCATCTAGCTAGCATGATTTATTTTAAAGGGGCGGACCTTCTGATATTCTGGGGAGGGGGGGGACTATATTTTTGCCCTGTTTTTTTTTTTTTGGGGGGGGGGGGGGTTGGACAGAATACAGGATACCGGTAACTCTTTTCATGAAGACACCAGTGATCTTTTTAAAAGTCGTGAGCATCGTATACACTGACTTTTCCTTTCAAACAGTGCTTAATTTATAGAGATATTGTGCATATCTATTGTGCTTATCAGCTCTTTAGCTGTTTGTAATCAATACACCAAAACGTTCATTTTGACAGTGTTCTGACTGTCCTTAAATGTTTACACTTCATTCACATGTTTGATATGATATTCAAATGAAAATCTATCCGCAAAAGGGGATCCGCCGTGGCCTAGTTTTTACGATGCCTGGCTCCCAAGCGTGAGTTCGCAGGTTCGAGCCTCCGCTGGTTCCCTAAGCGGGTTGGCCTGGTCGCTCTATAACTGTGCGGCGTTGTGGAGGACTGTCTATGGTCCTTCTGCAACTGAAAGACCCCTTGGAACTATTCGTGAAGAGGAGGGAATTTCTTCCCGGTTCCGGGTTTCTATCTCTTCGCGATATGACCTAAGCTGTTGAAAGTGACGTAAAACCCAATTCTTTCCTTCCTTCCTTCTATCCGCAAAAATATGTGATGAAATTAGGCCAATGACATAATATCTACCTTTCTACAAAAAGTGATATAAAGAAAAATATGTGTTCCAATTTTCTCGTTGCTACTTGATCACAATGATATTTGATATTTCATAGTTTATTTTCTGTTGCAATTTGTTTTTGGTCACATGCTCTATTGACCGGACTAGTTACAAAAGAGCCCTTTATCTACTCTGGCGCTCAGGTGTGCAGGCCTTCTATTCTTAACCCATTTTCCCCGACCATGTACAACTGACTAGTCACGACTTGGCCTTTTTATGACAGAAAAAGTGACTAAAAGGAAATTCAAATTTTATACTTTCTACCTCTTCTCTGGGGTGGGCGCATGGTTCTCCATACTATAACATCCACAGTGCGAGCAATTGACGCCGTAATTCCCAATGAAGCTTGAGAGGCAGTCATCAAGCTGCATCCTATCCAGCTATTGCACGTAGTGGGATAACTTATTTGACCTTCTATTACTTCCGAAACCCAACATTTGATTAAAAAGTGTTCCGCATACAAGGAAGTGTTTGCTAAAATTCAAGAAGAAAATGTTTATAACCAGTTCCTGGAAATATTTCAGAATAATTCAAGACAGATACCGACGCGTTTATCTGGCGAATGTATGGAAATGTATACAATACTCCTATCAATTCATATCAAATAGTAGTCATACTGCTGTATCATACATAAAGCTGCTCTATATTTGGATATTGGATTTTTCCTCTCGTTGAAGATTCCGATTTGTGCGTCAAGAATTATCTCCTACTACATCATTGCTGTTTATCTCCGCCGCGTAACGAAGTAGATTCCATAATGATTCTGCCTCGTTTCATTTTGCTAATTCTTCAAATGGTTTCCCGTCATCCTTGCCCATACGTGGTCCGATTAGATGGCTTATACGATAGCCTTGATGTCTAAGCAAGCGTATTGGCCCTGGTGATATTCCAGCAGCAAGATTATTCTGCATTATGTAATGCAGTGCCTAAGCTACATGTAGGATATTGGATATAGAAAGTGAACAATCATAGCATTTTGTGTTCAAAATGAGCATTCACGAGGTTTTGTGTCCAAATAAACAATTATAACATTCTGGGTCTAGAAGTAATGAAGACGTAATGGATGTAACGTTTCTCTAGGAAGATATCAAGCCATTCAGATAACAAGCAAACTATGTACCTCTCTATTAATGACATTTATGGTTGCTTATGTAGTTTATTGCCATTCAAATTTTGAAGTACAATATTGACTTTGTATTGACATATTTAAAACTGTCTGTCAAAACCCTTTGTGGTGTTGTACAGATGTCCCAATACCTGTGGTAGCTTTATAAGTAGTGTTTGTAGTATCAAATGTTTATCAATTGCTTGTAGTATTTTTGTAGAGATCGCAAATATTTAGCTTAATCTATTTTAAGAACTTCCCTGCTCTAGTGATTTTGAAATCTATCATATTATGCATGGACGCCTATACCAGTGATCTTGGCATATCACTGACAGAGAAATATTTTAGTGCCGGAACTATCATAACATCTCTCATCTTTAATCAAAGCCATGTATACGTTTGTCTCTCGAACACCGGATTTATCCTGACGGCAGATCTCTCCGCGTGCCCGCCGCAGGAACGAGAGAGTGCTTTTGCACATAGTGCCCATCTCTCTATAGGAAATGCGTGGAGACACACTCGGCTTGCGTTACTTTGACTGCAAAGATCAAAGACCTGACCTTAAAGGAGGTGCAAATCGAAGAAAGAAATATCAAAAAGAAAATGAAAGATAAGAATGAATATAAAAATGAAGTTATTATTGCAAAATGTGAAACAATGGTCCTGTACCCTTCCATTGAAATAATTTGAAATAATCAGGGTAGAAGTATAAGAAACAAAGAACTCGTTTTCCATTTTTGGCGTGTGAGTGGTTTATAGGATGAAGTTATGTCAAGTCATAAAAAATATGTCAAGTATCAACACTCCTCTCCAAGCCCCACCTGAGTAGCCTTGACCTTGATACTAGCAATATACCATACATGACGCCAGCACGCCCTCTAGTGGCTGTATTGTGGCTTGTAATGCCTTGTTTTTGTTTGTACAGCTCAGGCCTGCTGTAATAACTCACTGCAGAATTGATCAGAATCAACACAGCTGGCCCACAGGACCCGGGCCTGGGCCCAGGCCGCGTGTTGCATACAGACAGGCACTTTTATTTGACAGAAGATGGAGTCGATATTGCTTTGGGAAATGTCACAGAAGTTGCCTGCTGTTGATCCTGCTGCTCCTGATACTGCTGCTACTACTACTACTGCACCATCTGATGCTGTGGCTGCAACAGCTACTGTTGCTACCTCCACTGCAGCACTGGTATGCTGCTGCTGCTGCTGCGGCTACTGTTGTTTTTTGTTTTTGTTTTTTGATGTTGTTTTTGTTGCTGCCTATGCTGCTGCTTCTATTTCTGTAGCTTTTGTTGCTTCTGCCGCTACTAGTGGTGCAACTGGCGTTGCTGCTACTTCGATGCTACTATCCGACTACTGTTACTACTACTACTACTACTACTACTACTTCTACTACTACTACTACTACTACTGATGCTGCTGCTGTATTTGCGGCCCTATCAGTGCCTGCACAATATTGCCCCCATCTCTTACAGTGTGGGTTCATACGGCACAGGATAGATTAGTATTATTCATTATGCTATATCAATACTCTAGGTATCTCCACGTGCCCCTTTGACAACAATAGCACACGGAATATGTTGTATGGATTTTTAAAACGATCAAGTTCTGTTACAGAAAACATGTACTGACAAGTTCATTATGATATTTTGGGATCGTAAAACGTGGTATTTTAGAGTTAAATTCTTTTTTATTACTATATTCAATTTTTTTTTTCAAATTTATTGGATACAAAACAACCGAAATACACCAACTGGTTGATATGAGATGGGAGAAGCATGACCATCATTGAAATTATCCCTAAAAGATAAAGTTTAAAGAAGCCTTATTTTGGCGATGTCTAGTCAAGTGTAACTACGCCATCTCCATCCTTTCATATATCCTCACCAACTTGTGACCTCTCTCTCTCTCGCTCTCTCTCTCTCTCTCTCTCTCTCTCTCTCTCTCTCTGGTGTGGTCAGCTGGCGCAGTAGGGAGTGTGTAGTAAGCAATCATTGTGGAATTGGTGCCATCAGCAGTAATTGTCTGTTATAACACAGCCAGATGGAACCACATGTTCCCACGGCAGCCGAAAGCTGGGACCAGTTACCAATTCTATCCATACGCCAAAGAAATCAGGATTGCCTTCAAACTGCTACCACCAGGACCGGCACTGCAATGCATGCATTGAGATAAATAATTGAAGCATAAAGGAATACATGTGAGCAAAATGTAATTTGTATAGTAGTGAGCGAAATTGTCTAGATCAAAATGATTGAAACAAGGAAATAACTTTCCATACATAAGTAGTATGGTCTTGTGAATCTTTATTATTGCTATACATGCAATTCTATATGCAAAATGGTAAAAAATGAAACACCAATCAAAACAACTGAATATTAGCAGAAAAGGTGACGATGATCGAAGTCACGAAAATTTGGAAATATGATACGTAAAACAGGATGACATTTCTAATTAGAGGATATGTACACGGCAGGGATTCCCTGGGTCTGTTCGAGGAAACCAGAAAATGAGAAACATGCAAGTTTGACCTACCCAGATGCTTTATCCTATCGTTTACACTAGTTATCAACTCGATCTCATTTTGACACTAACACTAAGGCCTTACATGATAGATGGAAACACTAATGACAATGTTACTGCTTTCCTTTTGAGTGGTATTGTTTTGCACATCATTAATTCAGGAAAAATAATAAGTGAAAACACAACACGAGTTTGATTTATCATAATCTATTTGAGGCCAATCTTTGACTTACCAGAAGTCAGTCATGGAATTAACTGAAGTACCGGTAGAAAATATTAAATCCTAAGCAGTTGAAGCATGTTTTGAGGAATACGATGTAAGTTGAAGAATAAACTACTATAATAGTACTTTATTTGGGTAGGCCCCCTTTCCTAGGTGAAATGGTCACCTCTATATGGTGTGCTATCTAATCTGTTAACACTGAATAGTGTATGTTGGTAATGTTTGTGAGAAAGAAAATCATGAAGAAAACTGACCTGTGCAGAGATGAGACACAGACAGCAGTTGGTGTGTATTTCGCGATGCTGCAGAGATGATGCCATAATAATGATAACATGATGATAATGATAATATGAAATGGATTGTGTAATTAAGTCTTTCTCAGAAGTGTGTGTGTGTGTGGTGATTAATGTGAGAGTTTTCCCCCATGTCCCTGACCACGGGCATGGTGAATGGTATACTCATGACAAGATAGATATGAAACCAATGTTTAGGCAATTAAGCAATAGCCTTTTGCGGGAGGAGTGTGTGTGTGATTGTGAGTGTCTGTGAGGACGTTGCCCATGTCCCAGCACGGCCATAAGAGGTATTTCCCAGCCCACGGCCAGCAGTATTTAGCATCTTTATCTTATCATGCCTGTGTCTGTGGCGGGGAGTAAGTATCGGTGGCCTTATCAGAAAAGGCAATTATTGAATGCCTGTTGGCATATGATGACCCGCGCTGAGCGATTGCACTCCTCATATCGGAATTGGCCAGGTTATGGTATGCGGTCTTAGTGAGTTCCAGCTGTCTCTGACCTCTCAACTCTCATCCACACAACAAATTACTACGTGATACGAGCGACCGTGTCACAGGAACCGCCTTCCTCTGGAACCGTATAGCCCCAGCCATCCCGTAATACTGTCAGGGCACGCGAGGCATGGGAAGTCTCATAGTTGGGAGGACACCTCACAGATAAAGTGATATTTCAAATATAATTGACGGAGTTTAACAGTGAACTTGTATCCCACTATTTCGCACATTTCTACTGGTCGTTGTTGTAGAAACTGGGCGACCAGGGGTGGGATTCCTCCATGTGTGAGTGTTCTACCGTAGAGCGTGCTGTATTCCCACTCCACCGCGCCGCTATGCAACAGCGGGTATCGAGTCACGCTTGAAGCATTTCAGAATGTTGCCAATCACTTTGGATGGCTTTTTTACCTTGGCGCTCCTATTCATTAACTGGCTTGTTACGATTTAGGATAGAACGACAGATAATGTCGATAAATAAATACACACAAACACGCATAAAAATAACCACACATCTACACCGAGTACTAAGATCAGAGAAAGACAGGGTTAACCCACCAATACGCCAGGTCCGTCAGGAAAATATTATACAAGTTTTTAAAATGACAAAATATAAGGTTTGAAAAGATCGTTTAGAAGAGGTTGGTTGTGATGGGAGTAATGTTTTTTTCTACACATTATGTCTAAATGTCGATCATTTAAATTTGTTAGGCCCTCTAGGTACATACTAGTATGGGTTAAGGTTGTATGTATTATAATGTCTCTAACATAGGAAGGGAGTCAACATTTCGAAAAAGCACATTTAGAAATTTTCTTGAATTTGAAGAAAGACGCGGTATTATAAAAAAGTCTGGATGTGATAATCGATTTGTGAAAATACTTTGTAATCGCTTTGCGATGAGAAACATGTCCGTTTGCGATGTCAGTACATTTCAAGTTACATTTTTTCTATGGGCAGAGTGGTTGTGAAGTGGGGGATAACATATACAGGTTGTATTTGGTTAATCAGTGAGAGAGTCGCCCCCAGCCATAATGCACGGATGCATACCGATGAATCTCGAGTGTCAGATATCTACAGTAGACAAGGGCACCATAGTTCAGCCAGAGAACACCACTGCCCAACCTTGAGTGGATTCGATCTGGTCACCCGGTTGATTTAGCCAGACTGAATCCAGCCTATGATGAAACTTCCAAACATGAAAACCTTTGAGACTAGGTGGTGACTAGTGGCATGGGAAGGATGGTATATCCTCTTAGTCCAACCTAACGAGATAAACCATGCGAGACAAAATCAGCAATATTCATTTGAATGTTATTCATATGGATACATCTACAACCGATTAACTTGTGTTATATAGCAGAACACTTTTACGATATGAAACAACTTACAATGTGAAAACTATGCAACAGTAACGATGTGTCCATAATTCACAAAACAGGGTATTGTTATATTTCGTTTTCAAATACACCATTAGAGCAATGAAACTAAATAGGAAAGTGGAAACTAGTCTTTTCCGATCAGCCGGGTGGGCCACTCAAATGCAATCTTTGTAGACCGCCCCAAGTGATGTGGCTCGCATCCATTCATCCCTCACACTAGACTAGGTCCATTCATACTACAATACACTATCCGTCTTGAGGCTTCAGGCTCTTCCAGCGTATGCATCAAAGGCCACCTAATTGATTAAAAAATGTACCTGACTGGCCCCGAAAACATCTGGTCAGGCGAGTTGACATAATTGTAAGTTTTGTTGACAACTTGCACAGCGCGCAGCCTTAATATACGGCTCGATTGTAGTCGGGTAAACAATCACGTGCTCCCAGGTCCCGGGCTGTGGATTTTTTACTTAACCCACTCATGCCTGAATATGCTATAGACAAGCGTCGTCTGTGTCTATGGCACTATTGAAAATATCTCAAATATCAATAACGATTTCACAATGAAACGTTAAGGAAATTTGTTCGTTTGGTCCTAATCAACAGTTCTCCATCAAATATTTTCTCAGAAATTAATTGTTCAAAAGTATATCCAAGCCAGGATGTTTATGGGTTATAGATTCATGAAAGAGTTAAACAATGTTCCCGTGGTCTGTTCCTTTCTAGACAAGCACTTTTACTGACTTTTCACAAAGCGAAGGAGGAATAATTACCTTCAGATTGTACGTTGCGTGTCAATTAAGTGCATATGTCGATTGATGTCTGAATTCTAGAGAACGAAGAGGATTTGTATTGCGTTGCATATATGTATAACAACCCATTGTGGTCTCCATTTCCGATCAACATAAACAACTTAGTAACATGTCTATTAGTCTTGTTATTGCCAAGATTTGATTCATTAGACATAACTCCACACAGCTTAACCCTGCAGTGAACAGTTGAGACAGGCTGTTTTGGTGATGTTATTCTGACAAAAACATCTGTTGGAAAATATTTGAAGAAAAATCGTTTATAGGTAGAAATTAACATACAACTATCCTCCAAGATTTTCCAAGTATATGATTTATTTTCAAGTATAACGCATCTCAATGTCACTTTTGAACGGAGAACTTTATGTTTTAGGCATGAAAGTGTTAAAGGAGACAATGTGTAAATGGGCTAAGGTGTGGTTAATTTCTTAGACTCAGTTTTTCCTTTGCCCTGCTTTTATTTTACAATTTAGCAAATGCAAAGTATGTAATGCCTGAATGTTTTTTCTAATAAGGATTCCATTGACCATCACAAAAGTAGTCTGAAAAGCATGCATAGAGTTTTCAAACACAGTTCATACCCAAATTTATGCCCCTGGGACTTTCAATTTTCATGAATAATGAAGAAAGATCAGCACGGAGGGAAGGTATCACATTTTTTTCTAATTTTTACTCCATTCAACTGTTTCTTTTGGATTTGTTGTTGAAAGTGAAAAAAGGCGCATTTTCAACTTTCAGATTCTATAACTTTTTAACAAAGTCAAAATTGCAAAACGTGTGATGCCTTTCCCCCCAAAATGCTCTTAGCTATGACTATGCCAAATTTCAAATCAATCCGTAAAAACTGATATCCAAAATGCATGTTTGAAGCGGCCATGTTTTGGTGAAATTCAATATGGAGAAAAGGACCAAAACGTTTCCTGTGTGTGTGCAAGCCTATGGGAGTTTATGTTATAGATGGTTTCTCATTTTGCTAGGTGATGGCCTAAACGTTCGCAATATATTTGATTATGAGGATAAGGGTGTAGGTTTTAACATATGTGAATATCTCAAAATAACCCTAAATTAACCCATTGAGCCACCTTAAATCGATATCAAATTTCGAAATTGGAATCTACACATTGCAGCCTGTAACTTTAGGTAAAAAGTCACCTATGTTAAGCATTGCAAATTATAAAAGGAGTCACCAAAGTAAGTGTCTCGCTCTAGCTCTATAGAAAGTGTATAGTATTCATTTATACTGATAAATAAATGCTGACAAAGGAGGATTGATAGTTACTTATATATGTTATGGCAGATGAAAGGTGGCTAGGTAGTAGTAGTAGTAGTAGTAGTAGTAGTAGTAGTAGTAGTAGTAGTAGTAGAAGAAGAAGTAGTAGTAGTAGTAGTAGTAGTAGTAGAAGAAGAAGTAGTAGTAGTAGTAGTAGTAGAAGAAGAAGTAGTAGTAGTAGTGGTAGGGGTAGAATTAGCAGCGGCAGCAGCAAGAGAATCATTAGCACCAAAGCCTTTAGTACCTCCACCACACGCCACAAGTAGCAATTCTCACTTAGCGATTCCCACAAACAGGAGCCCACTTGAATTACGTGACTCGAGGGAGGCACTGGCTCCAGTGCAGGGCTATGGATTTAGTGCTGGCTTAGACATGGGAGATTAAACATGCAGAGTGGATTTGCAGTTATTCAATAAGGCAGCGGAGATGGACCACGCAAGACGTCTGCGGTGTGTCAATACTGACAGAAAGTCTATAGCAACAACAGACTCTCCACACGCAATTGAAACAAATGCTTTCTCCATAATGGGCCATGTGTCCTCAGGGAAAGGAAAGACACGTCAAACTCACTAATCTTGGACTCTTCTCACAAAATGTAATGCTCTGTATTTACGAAAGAAAATATAAATATTACTACTTAATTCACCATACTCATTTATAGCAGAATTGAGTATAATTCTGTATATGATGAATCACATCAGACTGCGGTGAAACATATTCGATGTATCCCCAACTGGCATTGCGTATTCTGTTTGTGGACATGCAACTATCAAACAGAACCTGTGTATTTGGGGTATCCTACGTGTGTACGCTAATGTTACGTTAATATTGGAAATATTAAGAAAATATAACCAACCTCATTTTTTTCTATTCAAATTTAATTCAAAATAAATTTACCCTTTGATAAGGAAATACTGATTGGTTCAACACTTTCCTTGTGAATTCGAAAGGAATCTACAACGGTCAGTAAGACAAGGGGCTGCCTCGATGGCGTGGCGATCTTGCGTGTTGTGGGCAAATTGTTCGATACTTCTCATCCGTGCCGAGGGTGGTTTGTTCGAATCAAGTAGGTAGGAACGTGTGGATATTGGCAACGACTTGGGGTTAGTCAGTGGTTCCCCCTGCCATTCGCCTTTTCTCTACCATAGTGCATAATGCCAAATTTTAGAATCAAGTACGATTGCCATATATCCCTTCAATTTCAACAATATACCTAGTTTTGGCGGTTATTTCATTAAATGCCCCAGATTTGTCTAATTAATCAATTGCAGCAAAGTCCGACTTTCCATGCATACCCACACTAATGCCCACCCCTGTGTAGCGAGGATTAAAAGCATACACCCTTTAAGGGATTTGGATACTCGCTTATATCATTATGTGACCTTACGTATACCAATTTGTGGATGATATTCAGCCTCGTCATCAGTGCATTCTATCAAGTCTTTATTGCATCTAACTAATAGCGACATCTCAGTTGACAAGTTGATATTTTCAAGTTAAACGAGAGCTCTGTGTGCCTGCAGCGCTGAGTGACAGTGGCAGCGATTAGAGCGACGGGCTCAAGGTGTAGCACGGTACAGTGTAGGCCGGGTAGCCTGGTTCTCAGACTGAGGTAGTTATAATGCTTATAATGATATGTCTTTGGCGTATATCTGGCGATTTTATCAGTAAGATGTACAAGAAAGCCATGTCGAACAAAATGGGGATCGGATAGAGACCATAAGTCTCATACCGTCCGGAGCCACCTTAAGTGGACTTCAGGTGTATTTCCGCCCCCACTCTTGGATTTTCTTTACTCTACAAGTGAGCTGTAAATATTAAGTTCATACTAATTTCGTACCCCGCTTCTGTATTTTGCCTTTTGACTTTATTGTTTCGTTTGTACAATATGATTTAGTACCTCGATGCATTTTTATATCTAAGGTATAGTCAATAAATACTATACTATACTATATAATGCCACTCTCAATGGTAGGGAAGTGTAAAGTCTGACCCTTCCCGCCATCTTCAACTGACTAATGACGATTATCCTCCGTATTGTATAAATAGTGACGATAAAGAAAATTCTAAATGTCAAAGTCACGAACAAACTATATAAACGGCAGCACAGTTATAAATGTTTTCGCTCATTTACTTAACCCTCAATACGAATGCCCCCTGTTGGTTAAAAAGACCGAAACTGGGCTGAAATCGACTTTTGGTTGATCATTGGGACGCGGTGTATTTCATTGAAAATACTATTAAACATCTTTTTTTTCAGATTTGGGCTAAGAAACTTTTATTCATGTTCATAAGACAAAACACATATCATAAAGTGTTAACAAAAGTCTTATGATTTGGTTGCAAATAGATTGTGAAAATAACCATATAGCACCTGCTATTCTACGAAAAATAAAAGTGTATTTTCAGTACCTAAGAAATTTGTTGATGGAGATGATGTTTTTTATATCACTTATGATTATACCATTGACTCTTGGCGGTTTCCTACATTTCAGGCAGACTTGTAGCGAGTCTATGTCCGAGGGGGCGGCTGTCAGGCAAGGAGGCCCAGGGAGCAACAAAACAGCCTCCACCAAGCCTGTCACTTGTTGTGATGTCACAGCTGCCCGCAGCATGGCGCTCTCATTCCCATGGGACGAACAGACATATCCCTGTTCAAAACATGCTGAGGGAATCTGATATCTAGCAAAAGGTCATTGCCAGGTATTCGCTTACTCTTGGGTTGGCTTTGGAGGGAAATCCTCATAATTCAGGCAATGGACTGCATGTCGCCTGAAGTCTTCACCCTCCGATAATTTGACATGTTTCCACAGGCTCTAGAGTTGGAAAATGAAAAGAACATCTTATGAATTTAGAAATGAAAATATCGAACCCGGCAAATATGCCAGTGACTTAGGGTTAGTTAGTAGTTTTCACAGACACTCCGGTTCCTTTCAACATCGACAGCTGGCTCAAAGTCAAATGCAGTCTTTACATGACAGAAAAGTCACAATAATGGTTATTCCAGAATTCATATAAGAAGTGACTATATAACACATTTCTAATTCAAAAGACTTACAAGTATCCACGTTTATGAATTTCGAAATAAAAAGTGCTTAACAACACTTTTGAAAAAATAAATTCATATTTCCATACTTCTTATTGACACTAGGTCTCATCTATACTTGCTGGTTACAGAGAAGGGGTTTCCCCCTGAGCTCAGCATAACGGAGTCATTGAGACCCAGGCCTAGGTCTGCCTAACCTAAAACACCATCTACAACAGCTGACAGGTGCAGCAGTAAAACAACCAACAACCGACTTTTTTCAACTATAAACATTTTTGTATCATGAATCTCTACTGCAAGTGATAAACTTAATTACTAGTAAAATCAAATGCGGGTTGCTCCTTTTTGCTCGCTATTAACGTTGATCAACAGGTGCAATTTATAGAGCTAATTCTTACGAATACGTTACTTTCAGTAGACCAACCAACGTCGACCCCCACCCCTCATCTCTCTCTCTCTCTCTCTCTCTCTCTCTCTCTCTCTCTCTCTCTCTCTCTCTCTCTCTCGTAAATCTTTTAGCTTGTTATAGCAATAAAAAAAATGTTTTTTCAAGTGACAAGTGCCACTTCCTTTTTAGAATAGCAACATTCGGATGCCATATGCTATCCAAAGGTGCCATCGTTCGGAAAAGTGACATCTTCACCATTTCGCCTTTTCACGTGCGACACCGTCGCCCACGTGTGTTGACTAGGCTAATAAACTAAAACACAGTAAAGCTGTGTAGCTAGGCTATGTGTTGACACGATGAAAGTATTTAGGGCTGTTCCATTTTAAAAAGTGGAGGGGGCGGATGAAATTTGCCCCCCCCCCCTCCTCCCCCAATTATGAATATCCAGAAGCCCCACCCAATTCTGAACTCAATTTTCCTTTTCTTTTTTGTACGACCCCATCCCCTCCGCTGAATCTAGAACACCCTGCACCCTCCCCCCAAATTCTGAATCATTATTACCCCCCCCCCCCCCCCCTGAATTCTGAATTGTTTCTGGTCCCAGCCACACCACCTTTTAAAATGGAACAGCCCTTAGTCCCTTTGTACCAGTAGACTTTCACTTTTGAATTTTGCATGTTCTGTGCAGCTTTGCCGTACTGTTTTCAGCTGTGAATATGTGAGCATATGGGTTAGGTTGGGTGTTCTATGACGATCGCAAATAAGCATGTAGACTATGACGTAATGATGAGATGAGTAATGTATAAACGAGGTGAGATAAGCCATGCACAGTTGGTAGGAAAATAAACAGTTCAATCAAGATGCTCTCATGTTGTACTCAGGATATTCAAGTCCCTCTGGATACTGATAACTTGATTTAATCTAGTGTCAGAGTCTCTTGGGTCGAGTCACCGTAAAGTGTCAAAATGTTAGAATGTCCCCTGGGTTTCAAACCTTTATTCCAAGCTGAGCAGCAACCATAACTCTACAGCGTTGTTTACAAATTAGAACTTGAACGTTTCTCATAGTCACCAAAGTCCTGTTTTTGGAAAGAATGAGGAATATCGTGTACATTTACTGAGCTTAAACAGCAACAACGACTCAATCTCGTACGAGTATTTCTTTGATATTTTCTGTGAGTGTTTAATCTATCCACAAAAATACGGGGAAAAGTTGAACCTACATATAAACATGTAATACGGTAAACGGCTCCAAACATGCCTAGAAATACTATGCCGAGCATAAGCTGTCGAAGTTTGACAGTTATTTTGCAAGAACGGCCACTGATCATTCACCTTAAACCTAGCAGCCTACCTCTACTGCCGCTGCCGTGTACAGTAGTGGTATATTATGATGTATTGCCTCATGTAATGGGGCATGGGAGTTGTTGTTGTAGCTGTGTAAACTGTAGCCTGGTGTCTGGTGGGATATGGGGCGAAGGAGGACGGCGAGGGAGACAGCCAATCTACTGGGTATGGCTGAACTGTACTCTGTTTGATATCCGGTGTATTCCGCACAGTCTGTTCAATTTACTAGTATGTGTCTCACCACTGGACAAGGCCCACGATCCAAGTTCAACTTGAGGCATGTCAGAAAGTTGCCAGTGCCTCGAGGCTGGCCGCTGGTTTCTGAGTACTGCAGTTTCTTACACCGTTAACTACTGGCTGGACATAAAAAGACTAAGATGGCAGACAGATAAATATGCAGTTTAATCAACAAAGTTTTGAAACTCCACTTGATACTCACTCCTCTCCAGTGGGGGGTGGGGGGAGGGGGTGTATGTCCTTTATTCTATTTTCCGGGAAGTCTTGAACAATGATAGTTAATAACAATGCATAAGATAAGCGCCAGTAGTTGTTTATGCGTTGTTTTTTCTCCGGCTTGTATCTGGGTGTTTAACTATACTGGCATCACTGTATTTATATCATGTGTCAACTGCTCATTATACTAAATGGTTGACATTTGCCACGTTTAGGGGCAACACGTGGATGACAGATTGCTGTTGGACAATGAGACTACTTGTAAAAAGGCTGAACGGTGCACAACTAAATGAATCACTCACTAACTATACTTTTTAAACTTTGTTTATTTCTTTGCGTTGTCGGATCACAATTATAAAAATGTCAGTTTTTGCATTTCCTCTTCTTTGGACCTAGTCTGCTCGGTGTCTCTCACCGCTGCTATAGGTGCGGTGTTCGAATCCGGCTCGGGCATGTGGGAAGTTAACCTGTGAACTTGAATTACTCGGTGGTTATCCCCGGGTTCTACTATTTTCTCCGCTTTTACAAACGCCATAATCACCTTTTAGCCTATACATGGCATACAAAAGTCGATAATCGAAATTCCGTTTCCTAGATTAATCAAATCTTCACCATCCATAAAGTATGTCAAGTAACCATTCCTCGGAACGGTTCCGTTATAAGTGTCCACGAACAAGTCCAGTGAGTGGTGCCCTCGGATTTCTCCTGAGATCAGTTTTCTCGGACTTTTCCAGTGGCCAGTATCCTCGAACTAATCAGAGAACATTGCCGCGGGCTTGTTCCCTGAGTGGTGCTTGTTTCACCGACCGACATAGAGTCAAAATGCCTTTTTGACATTATCTTTTTCTTTGGGAGAGGGACATGCTCGGTGCCCGTGTTGTGTGGCCGGCAGCGATAGATTAGTGGATCGATAATATCACCGGCTCTGGGCGTGGAACACGACGCGGCACAGAAATCATTACGCCGCTATTGCAATCAACATTGGCAACCCGCAAATCAATGACGTCACTCACTGAAAACCTCCCCATGGGATATTGATTTCTTTGTGTCATATCTGGATATGATTTGCGTCAAACTGCTGCTTTCATTGCACGAAGAAAAGCACAGTTACGGATGCCAGATTGATAAGTGATTCTGTATTGACACCTCCAGTACAGTACAGCCGTTTCACAATGGCGAACGAAGGCCAATACAACCAGTCCATTTTTATCGACCGGGGATTTGCACCTTATTACATTTGCCAGACATGTACCTTACGTATAAGACCATATTCTTCTACTATTCAAAATCTTGAGAGGTTCTTAATGACAGCAATTAAACACCCTTTTTGAAAACTAATAACATTGCAAATTGTCAATTTCCAAAGCCTGCCCCCACTGGCCGCGTGTTCTAAGGCGTTGCAAATGATCCCCTTTGTCTATCACCACTACCCGGGTTCAAATCTGGCATGAGGTATGTGAGAATGTTGCCAGTGTTTATGAGTTGGGCGATGGTCTTCCCTGGGTACTCCGGTTTCCTCTACCATTGCTAGTCTCGATTTAGCCTTAACATAGTAGTGACGATTAACGATTTTTCAAATTTCAAAGCAACTTCACAATCATGGGTTAGGTTCAAGTGGAAATAGAATTGCAAATCATTTTGTGAAGGTGAATAGTCACCTTTACACCTGGATGGGTATGTATTTCCATAAGAGAGTGGAGACTGAATGGATTAAGGTGTAATTATGTTTATCGTCACCTTTACACCTGGATGGGTATGTATTTCCATAAGAGAGTGGAGACTGAATGGATTAAGGTGTAATTATGTTTATCGTCACCTTTACACCTGGATGGGTATGTATTTCCATAAGAGAGTGGCGACTGAATGGATTAATGTGTAATTATGTTTATCGTCACCTTTACACCTGGATGGGTATGTATTTCCATAAGAGAGTGGAGACTGAATGGATTAAGGTGTAATTATGTTTATCGTCACCTTTACACCTGGATGGGTATGTATTTCCGTAAGAGAGTGGAGACTGAATGGATTAAGGTGTAATTATGTTTATCGTCACCTTTACACCTGGATGGGTATGTATTTCCATAAGAGAGTGGAGACTGAATGGATTAAGGTGTAATTATGTTTATCGTCACCTTTACACCTGGATGGGTATGTATTTCCATAAGAGAGTGGAGACTGAATGAATTAATGTGTAATTATGTTTATCGTCACCTTTTTGCCGCTCTAAGCTAAAATGTTACTAGCCAACAGTTAGGAGTTGATAATGGAGAACCGAAGGGTTCGTGCAAAACCACCCACCAACACAAAATCACTGGCACCACGACCGACTACAATCTACAACTGCAATCAGACCCGGGCCATGCACAATGGTTAGACAAAGCGAGACTTCGCCGTGTTGTGCATTAAGCCGCTCGGCCATGGGGGTATCCCCTTGACGGAAACTGACAGTCCCGACTAGTTGCATCGCCATCAAATAATCGCATTTCCCCCGGAGTGGTGGACTTATCGCTCGCGTTGATGCGCTATATCCAGCGTGCTTTGAGCCTGCTGCCACAGATCGATGGTCAGAGCAAGAATCATAACAAGGATAAGTGCTCTTTAAAGTGAATTGCGTAAAGTGAGGCTGGTTGGTTCCTGACAGTTGGTCCACTAGCTTGGCTACTGAATAGTGGGTGTCAGTCAAAGAAAAGTGCCCCCCCCCCACACCCTGGGCTACTGATCAGGGAAGGCAATCATTGGCTAAGGATTAGAATTCGATTCGAGGTATGTGAAAAAGTAGCCAGTGACTTAGGGTTAGGCGGTGACTTATTGCTCGGATACTCTGGGTTTCACTGCCATTATCAACTGACTGGTAATGGTACAGGTTGTTTGAGTGTGTTGGTATGGTAATGTGCGTATGTGCGCACCTTTGAAGTGTATGTGGAAGCGTATTGTGTCGGAGAGTTGGTTGATTAGCCTGACTACTGAATATTGGCCCTCTATCAAAGAGAAATATACCTCTTTTTATATGGTCGCAAGGAGTGATTAAGTTGCATACGCCCCATAAGGCACCAACTCACCAGGCCTCGCACTTGTAAAGCGACCAGTCGAACTCCCTACTGCGCATCCTGCGGATATTAGAAACCAGATTGCACACTTGGGAGCTAGGTGTCTTTTATTGTTTTCTTTCAACACTTATCTAGAAAACATCTATGTGGTTTCTTCAGACGAAATAACTATCCCTCAAATCTGACTTCTTGTATTCAATACGAAGTTATAGTTATATGAAAAACAGGGTATAGCAAAAGTGCCCAATGTCCACTTTTTGTACGATGGTCATAATGAATAAAATTTACCTTTCAAAAGTGGTCGTTGTAGACAGACAATGTAAGCTAACAGGAAATAAATATCTGTTTACATTTGAGGACAATTTTAGGACCAGTCAAGACAAGTGGCGTCATTGATGATCCTAATAGTAGGTTTGTATTTGATTTTAAATAGGAAAAACAACTCAGATTAAGGCTACTATACTGTTTACAAAGCATTTCAGAACTTGGATCAATGTCTAGTCGAACTTCCCCGAAGTGTGACGAAATAAAACGTAAGAGTTCTCCATAACCCAGGGCAAACCCTGAAAGGCTTTAAACAGCCTCCTCTCGGTGAATGGTATTACGACAACACTCTTTAACTTTCCTTTAACCCATTCATGGCCAGAGTGCGTCATGGAAAGTATCGTCTGGATTAATATTCTTCAATATGTATCTAAAGACTTGAAATAGAGCAAGAATAGACTAAATTTTCAAGAGAGATTATTGTTTATCTTCCATTCGACATTCCTCTTTCTAGATTTCTGAAGGAAGCATTCATTCACAAAACTCTCCCAAAATAGTCGCACCTTCCCGAGTTGTTGTAATGTTGGTATAGATGTGCTAACGTAACCTTAGGTACTATTCTGAGTCACCTGGGGCAACAACAAAAGTCAACTAACCACGGCGGCATCGCCCCTGTCCTCCGTGTTTTACTCAGGTGTACTTCAGCAGCCAACTTATACAGTGCTATCACTCTCACCATCTTACCCGAGGGGAGGAGGGGGCGGAGGGTGTTGCCAAGGGGTATATATCATACAGTGTACTAACACTCTCGGCATATCCCGCTTTCGTATGTACCCAACTCCAGTATCGAGAGCTGCAGAATTAAAGAAGTTATTCTCCGCTAATTTCCTTTTAAAAATGTTTGAAGGAGAAATACTAATCTGAAGTCACCCAACTTTCCTTGAACTATATTAAAATGTATGCTTGACAACAAACCATTAAAAAAAGTATCACCAATATATATATATATATATATATATATATATATATATATATATATATATATATATATATATATATATATATATATATATATATATATATATATATATATATATATATCTAACGGATACTCTTTGATTCGAAAAATCTAGTCATGAAAGCGTTAACTACTAGAGCCAGAGTAAGAAATCGTGTTGTTTTGTGATAAGATTGAGGTTTTCACGACATTGACACATAAAGGGTCTGAGTGTTCTCTCCCAGTGTAACTGTATATCTGTGTATATACTAAGTCCTTCTATGTGTTGACAAGAGGCCGCTATGTGCTTAGTACTTGGTGACCCAGGGTCACTGACTGTTCATATGAAGTGTCACGGGTCACTATGGTTGTAAGACAGGAATGAACACGGGATCACGAACTGGTCTCTTCAAATGAAGAATGTGATAAGACAGCAGCGACCACAGGGCTACCAAACCACATCAGAAGTCGTAAGACGCTAGTGACCACAGGGTCATGGACTGTTCGTATGGAGTGCCCCAGATCAAAAAGAGACAACAGTGACCATGCATGGGACACTAAATGTTCATATTGTGTGTTCAGATTAACCAAGCTGTAAGCCAGTAGTGGCCACGGGTTCAGATATTGTTCGCATGAGCCGCCAAGGGTCAGCACTAGTGCAAGAAGACATTAGTAAACCAAGGGTCACTAGTTGTCCATATGGACCGTCTCGGGTCAACAGCGTTTTTAATACGGTAGTGACCACAGGGTCGCCAATGACCTCTGTGGAGAAGGGTCACCTCTATCTGTTCCACCGGCGTCCTCGCCCAACCACAGCGTGCTACCCACCTCACTGCCTAATTAGTATCTGCGAGAAAAATGCTACCAGAAACATCAGTTATGACGAGTGAAGAGATAAGTGTTGAGAGGTGCACGCCTAGTTGGCAAAATAAGTCATGGTGACAGGGCCGGAATCCTCGCTATGCCGGCTATCTCTCGCACTGTCACTGGATACTGGACACAGCCCGGTCAACGTGTGACCTCTGACTACATCACCCATCAACGTCTTGGCTTCTGTTCACTTCTCAGCTGAACCTGCTCACCCACAACAGTTGGTCCGAGGAATTTCTTCGATGAAATACACATTGTATGGCACGAGTTGATATAAATGGTGATTTATTCATATCATTGCAGATTACATATTATCGATACATGAATAACCATGATTGGGATTACCATGTGAAATGTAGAATTAAGTATGCATTGATATTCAGGGAGGTTCTCACTTACAGCACAGATATGCTCGGCGAGTAAGGTACTCTGAGTACACATTTAGGAAGATTCTGAGAAAGTAAATATCAAAACAGGTTCATAAATGATAGGTTATTTGGAGTGCTCGTGTCAGATTACTCAGAGATGGATATAATCCTATCTACCTAAAAGGTGGAATCAACAGCCTTTTTTTCAATTTGTATGTATCTGTATGTTTATTGACTGTATCTGGTTTACATAAAAAATCGCACATCATACAAATATACATTTGCAAAAACAGAAACATTAATCATTATAAATATATGAAACAAAAAGTATTATAAGTATAAGAAAAACAAAGTTAGGCACAAACTTAATACTAGTATATAGAAAAGCAGTCATATACAAAGTGTAACTGTTCCATGCGGACTATAAGGCAAATGCATGTTTTCATAACTGCAAATTAGTTATTTGTCATTTGTAACACCATACATAAACTCTTATGATTAGAAACTGTTATGCTATGCTAGTGTCAAAGAAATGTAGAAAAATAACACAGGTCAGACTCAAGGTCACTTATAGGTCCTAGGTGCTATCTTAGGGCCCCTTGCATACTAGTATACATGTCCAATAAAATGTATGAATCGTCGTTTTGTTGTGGGCGGAATGAGAGGACTTGCAATTGAGTCTCTCGTTTGAGATTTAACCGTGTTATTGAAAAAAAGCAAGCGTTCCTAAATTTTTGAAAGAATATACCTGTCTTTAACTCATCTTTGTATTTGCCTCATTTGCGAGCGTTGGCTTTTTCACGCAGTGTGAAAGGCTACCACATCCCTGTTTTCAGGCATTAGTTCAATGTGCGTTTCGCCCAGTCTTAACTGGAAACACAACTAGACGTTGTTGTCTTTTTGGACCTGATTTATCCTGTGTGTTTCTAAAAGGTTAATAAGGCGAACGTAATCAGTGAGACAGGTCATTTAGAAAGCCATTTTTGTGATCATTGCGACAGCTGGAAGCAGACTGAATGCGTATTTTACACACACTAATTGTCTATAAACAAGTTTAAACGTGCATGGGGTGTGAAAACTTCCAACCTTAAAAATTCACAGATAGAGGCTAGTGCCTTTTGTTTGTTCGTAAGAGATAGACTCACACATCTATTGTTTCAGTATAGAGTAATATTCTGAAATCATTTTAGAGTTTTGTTGATGGAAGGATTGGCCCTAAAATGTGGTACTAAGGTAACTTGATATGCAAGCAAATGTATTAGAGGCAATATATTGTAAACATTCAAACAAAATACATAAGCTTAAGGTCAAGTAAATCGAAAGTGACACCGATTTTCATCTTTATGTGAGAACAGCGTTGGTAACTTCCCAGCAGACAGGTGCAAAAAACTAATCATCATGTTACAGGCTACCCCACGACCGAGCCGTTTCACCAACTCTGTGTGCTTCACTGCTACAGGCTTCCCAAATGTTGGCACCGTACGAAGCATGTGAAAAAGAAAAGAAAATGTTAGTCGGTGTTAAATTCCGAGTACTTCTAATCAATATGTCGCTTAGAAATACAGAAAAGGTGATACTTCACAAATTCAAATTACCTACCCTCAGGAGTAAACGTTGCTTAGGAAACGGGTAGCAACCACGCTGCACTGTGAACAATGGAAACTATCTTAGTCGATGGAATCACAGGAAGCGGTCTCTTAAGACAGGTGGTTTGAAAAAACAGGTTTATCATATTTCAGCTTATTGATTGATAACTCGTGTCTCGTGAACTTGTAACTAAATAAACAACCATTCCCATTGGTGGTCCTGCCGTAAAAGCAGCTACTGCTTATGAAACAAAATATTATGACAAGGTTCCTAATATCAACTGCGTGATATTATGATAATATTTGTGAACAAGCAGCACCTCTACTGGTGTGTGTTATGTCTACGCCGGGGATTTGCCAGCCTGTACACAGCCGTCCTTCTTCCACCGACGCCCTCTCCGCCGGTAGCCATTGGGCGCCCATATCGATTATTGATCTCGTCCAAGATACCGTTTAATTTATTCATGGAGTTTGGTGGCGAAATCGCCATTTGTAGATGAATGCGATAGTCTAACGAGGGTTTAACCATGCAAGTCAATTACATATGAACTGTGCAATCCCAACGAGAATGGCAAGTGGCTTTGGCGAAATAGGGCCGCACTATCCCAATGAGTATTTAGGCTTTGGAGTCATAGTTGTTCGTTTGTGAAAGCAAGGAAAATTAACGGTGGCTGGCCACTATCAAATAGAGTAGACGTTTGACGAACTGAATGTTATGCTATAAATTTGATGGGATTTTCTTTGCTTTCAACAGTTAAGGGCATATAATGAATATTTTCATTTCTCGCCACGAACAGTCCCAGCAAGTCATTCAGTTGCAATTGCGTGTATGCATAATTCAGCTTTGCTACGTCACAGAAATGACGTCAACTTCCGGTTGAGGGCAAAAAGTCCGGGTAGCCTATACTTTCAAGTGTTAAGAGTGGCAGTTTTCCAAGGCCGAAATGCACTATAAACAAGGGCCTATTCATACATACAGACCAACATTGTTATCTTCAGTCAATAGTAAATGAAGTTTATGACTTCTTAATGCCACTTGTACCCAGAAACATGGAGTTGAGGGATAATTAGGGACCAATGTTAGAAGTTGATATCTCACAACTCTAACATCCCCGTGCTCCACATCAATATGATAAAGAAGTACATCTGACCACTCTCTCATCTGTAAGGACTTCAGCTTTAAAGAAAATAGAAAAAAGGTTTTTCCTAAAGTTATACTAACTGGGAATGATGTACCTGGAGCACAACTTCTAGGTATCTGTCTCTAGAATGGCCAACAGCAGGATAGCAGAAAAGGTGGCTAAAATGCAGTGTACTATCCATGTCAGGTCTTTGGAATTAACTCTTAGAAAGGTAACAACATTTTCTTTTGATCTATGAGTAGCAAATAAAAGTGCTAAGTGTAATCAAAATAAGGGGTTGCTTTATTTTACTATCCACTAATTACTACAACTTCCTAATTTACACTAAAGTGATAAAAATGGTGGTGGTACATGTACGTTTACACATACCTGGTCTAAGCCTTTTTTCTATTTGGGTTTGGGGTTAATGAAATAATCTGGCTATCAACATGGAATTTATCCAATTATCTGGTCTAGAACTCTGAGAAATAGGTAGGCAAAGCCGAGGGCTGTTCATTTCTTTTTCTGCATCCTACATTTAAAAATCATTTTCCAGCACATATCTAATCCATTTGAAAATAGTTTATTGTTAGCTTTGCAATTTTTTTAAAGTGTCAAAATAATTTAAGTTGCTGGTTCCTGTTTTTACAGTAAAGAAAATTTCATTTTACCTATGGGAATTCTAGGATTCTGGTCTCTAAAAAGAGGCAGTTTTCATTATTGTGGTAGGTTTGACTTAACAGCTAAATATAGTAAGACCCTTGCAATACAATCCAGAAATAGATCCATATCCATGTCCATATCACAACGAATACAAATCACTATCACAAATATTTAGTATCTTAATCTCCTTCATTGTACATAGACAGCCCTAAGCCCTCGAGTTGTGGCCAGTTCCCATTTCTTATAAGTACTACATTTGAAAATCATTATCTAACACATTTAAATTGAAGCCCTTTTGAATATAGTAAATCAGTGGGTTTGGAATATTTCCCATATCACAAACATTTTGTTCCTTAACATCCTTCATAATAGACAGCCCTATGCCCTCGAGTTGTGGCCAGTTCCCATTTCTTATAAGCACTACATATGAAAATGATTATCTAACACATATTTAAATTGAAGCCCATTTGAATATAGTAAATCAGTAGGTTTGAAATATATTCCATATCACAAACATTTTGTTTCTTAACCTCCTTAATGATAGACAGCCCTATGCCCTCAAGTTGTGGCCAGTTCCCATTTCATATACTACATTATCTAGCCCAGATTGAATTTAAGGTCCATTTGAAAATAATAAATTAGTAAGCTTGTGATTTTTTCAGTCACAAGTTCATGAGTGCTGCAGAGTAAAGAAATACAAAGATTCAGGGCCACATAGTGACAAAGATATTTTATCAAAAATTTCCCTTGATTATGCCTAATTCCATGGTCTCTTAGTCCTGCTTTGGTTGAGGGAATTTTATGAAAGAAACTCCTGTCTTATCCTCCCTATTAGCATGTCTTGAATCATATCTACATGTACTTAACATCAGTGTTTGTTAGGCAGTATTTGTGAGGTTAAACTTTCCAATATATGCTTAAAACCCCTAGTACTCACACTATCACACTGGCATCTGCCGGGATTAATGCCCTCACCCAGAGGTCCAGCAGGGGTCCCAATCTATTTATAGCAACACCCTGAATTACGCATACACGCAATTGTACCATAGAGAACAGTTTCTCAACCCCGCCGCACATTTGTAGGGAATATGCCACATAGGTATTCGGAATATGCCCTCTTGGTGGGGGAACTTTGCATAGTTTAAAGAGGAGTTTAATTATAAAAAACGATGGTATCGTAACGTATGATAAGATTAAATGAATAAAGAATTGTATAGTATTAGAATTATATTGTATTGTATCATATTGTATTGTATCTTTATTGACTGTAGGCAAGCAACAAAATAACAAGACATATTTTTTTTCTTACAAATAATTCAACACAACAAAGAAGCTAAAGGGAGGAAAATGCACAAGATACAAAACAAATTATCATATATCAAATGTCATTTTATTGTTATTGCATAGTCTGGATATTCGAATCTCGTTTATATATATATATATATATATATATATATATATATATATATATATATATATATATATATATATATATATATATATATATATATATATATATATATATATATGTAGCATTTGACATTCATCCCTAGGTATGGAACGGAAAGAGTACACAATATGTCATATAACAAATGATACGCATTTTGGAGTATCAGTTAGCCCGATATGTCGTTGGTAGTCTGATTTGACATCTGATGTGATTTGACTGATTGTCGAGTTAAGTGATTTTCCATGTGTGCGTTTCCTGCAAAATAACCATTTCCTGTCATGGATAAGTCGTGTCGCGATATCTGAGATTGCCAAAACCTACTGAGCGGGTTACAAACGCTGGAATCCATTCGTCTACAACTCAAATCAAAATAACACGGTAGAAGGAATTGATTATGTTCTGGAAAGTCTTTTCGTGTCACGAAAGCGAAAACAAAATAAATCAAATGATATAATGATCCACTTCTCCATTTGCAGTTGTTACTATGACATAGAATTCTAGGAAATAAATCAGGATCTCTATTTTCATTTGTATTAGTTAAGCAAAATAAGATTGTGTCTCAAGCTTGAAAGCTCTTTATAGTGTGTGTTTGTTCGCAATATTTTCAACAGCAGGGGTTATATAGCGACCATATGAAGACATGTGACGGGGAGGAAATGCCCTTTTCTTTGGGATAGTTCCGGCAATGGGCCATTCATTCATACACAGGCGCTAAAGATAACCTTCGCATTGCCCTACATCTGTATAGCGAACAAGCATGATGAGTTTCGTAATGGAGATCGCGCGCTCTTTAGAGCGAAGCGTCCCCATCACTGGACTATGGCGGATCCACATTGAAAGCTCTCTTTCAGTTGAACACGCTCCTGTAACACACGATATAAACATGGTGCTTGAAAGTTCTCACTTACGGCATGGCATTTCCACACCTAGAACATCTACCCCAGTAGTTTGGGACAAGGACCTGAAAACCATATAAGACCACGCACAACCACCAGGTAAATTAATACTTGGAATCTATCTGGGAGTTTCCTTGCCATCTCTACTCGACACGCCTAAACAGCAATATGTCTTGCTGGGGCATGGGTTACCAAAGTTATTTACCTGGTATAATTGGCAAGAGGTGTCTGTAACTTCATCTAGCCTACACCTGTCAGAGGTACTCACGCTCTGACTTATCACAGTAAACTCCGCTATGGGTGTGCACGCCAATGTAGTCAGCGGTTTGTATTCTCAGACAGATGATATGCTTACTGAAGGCAACCAAAGATGGCCAGCTGAAGAGTGTGCTTCCTAAGGAGGCACTCGCATAAATAAACCATTAAAGGGCCACTCCGGGTTCAATTGAGCTCAACAATACTCATAATTGAGCACGATATCTACAGTGGTAAACAGCATGCCATAGCATTGCCACCAAGCGCACCTCGGCCATCAGGCAACCATTAGATCTAACCTGGTTATACGAGAGAGAGAGAGAGAGAGAGAGAGAGAGAATTGTGTCAGTGTACCTAGAGGGGTGTGCCTTGGGGTTTATGTTTTTGTGGCTTCACCAGTAGCCATGTCCTTTACCTGTCTTTTCCCACCATACCTGCAGGATGCGTTCAGGACAGCAACAAGTCTGTAGTTCGTATAGTGCCCAGAGTCATGACCGCTGGCTGTATCAGGTCCTGTGGCTTTTTGACCTGTTCTGCCTGAAGGGACTTGTAGGGAGTGCTGTTATGTTGAACCTGTAGGCCATACAATATCTGTAGTCTCAGTATTCTGTAGTCTGTCTAGGGATAAATGTTACAATATCACAATTGTTATTGGTTATTGGTATTTTCAAGGATAGAAAAAATAATGATAGAACTAGACATGAGAAAGTCTCACTTTGAAGAACGGGGCGACAGACAGACATTTCGGTTTTTAGACAAATTTTAGATTTGCATATAGATGATTCGAGTCAATTTTCGTATCATTAAAAACAACTTTATTGCAAAGTTAAATGTATAATCACAAACAAAACAAAATGTAACTAGGCCAGCCTCTCAACCTCTCGAATCATTGTGGATACCTGTTGCAAAATGTCAAATCAAGAACAAACTCATAAAGCTTAATGTATTGATTTTCAATATCAATATTCATATATTCAAACTGCTAATAAGATGTCCATGTTAATGAGAATGAGTTCAAATATGTGCTGATATTGAAATTGTTTCTGAGAGAAGGCTGGGTTTTCATTAAGTAGGAACGTGCGATCAATTGAGACAGGATTTAACCCTACAGGGCTACACTTGGTCTGCCATCTTTGAACCTAACTTTGACATCTAAAACAGTACTATTTGTTTTTCACTCACATTCACTCAAATATCTTTTATATTATTTCTCTGCAATCAAGAATTGTTTATGTCTGTCAGACCAATATTTCTTTGTAGATGTAAAGGGGTGAATCGATAATGAATATGTGAAGCTGGGAGCACTAGCTCCATGAGAATGTAACGATGACAAAGTGATGGATTGTCATTCAAGAGTCTACTAATGATATATAGCTTGACTCATTCATTCCTGTTGAAGCCCAAAACGACACAAGTATGGTCAAGGTATATCTCTCAAGAAAACGTGTTTTGAAAATAATATTTGATGAAAATTATCTAATTACGGACGGACCATTTGATACTATCATTTTCTGACGTCAGAATATTTTGGCTACTGTGGCAGACACAGATTTTTTTTTATCTCTGACAGAGACAGAACTTTCTTCTCCTCTAAGAGGGAAAAATTCTTAATTTTCAGAGCCAGAATTGTTTTCTTTCCTTTCAGGATCAGAATGTTTTTCTTGCTTGTCATGGCCAGATTTTTTCCTAAAAATGTAAGCCCACCCGCCCCAGGAATATTAAATGCCGCCCCGAATCCGAATCTGCACACTTTTCTACCAACGTTTTTCAACTTTATTCGCTATTTGTGTTACATTTTAAGAAGTACTATAGCATGCAGACACACTTCAATGGCAGTCTGGAAATAAGGCATACTCATCCAATACAGTGGAGCGGCCGCGATAGGGAATGCAATTTTTGGATAATGAGCAGCCGATCTCTTATCGCCCTCACTTTGAGATATTCGCTCAATTCCACATTAGAAGTTGTGTGTACATTTCCCCGCTGTGTGGCGCTGATAACTTGACGGCAGCCGAGCAGGGGGCTTGACGTACAGCGCTTAGCCCTCTCACGCCTATATCTATCCTTCACTAGTGCGTCTCGTTCCCTCTTATTGTGGGGTATAGCTTAGAAAAGCACGTAAAGCATGGTTTTCAACTAAATAATTGAAGAAAATCAATGTTTCGGTTTTGGAAGTAGTTTTTCGAATAGTCTTTTTACGAAAATGCTTTTGTTAGAGATAAATAACCAAAACGAGAGCTTTCGGGACGCTGCAGACGTGAATGAGTTAACACCCTGGCTGCAGATCCTCCTTCCAGAGGGGCACTAAATACAGCCTTGACAGATGTAACCGCAAAGTGGCAGGCTGTTGCGCAACATGCATGGCACATACAGGGGTGTGTGTTTTAACATTAAGATAATCATAATATTTTCGCATTAGAATGATCGATGAGGGGCAAGTACTTGTGGACCAATCTTTTCATATAATGTTATGACGAAGATAAAAGTATCAATATATCCATTTAGTGAAATAAATATTCTGTATTGTTGGAACATGGATAACGAAAAATAGGGTAAATGGCATTGATATTACAGTCATATTGATATGCGGATATATGTTCATGGTTTTATTTGGATACTAGTATATTGCATGGCCAGGAGAAATATACAAACGGTGACACAAAATAATTATAATTGTCATTTTGAACACGCGGTATTTGCTTAAATTATCAAACCGTAATCAAACTGATTATACAAATGAATTTGTCTAGTTGAAAAGGTAAATCTATCAAATTAAGATTTACAATCAAACAATTGCATTACATTAAAATTCCACTTGTTGTTTTGAGTAAAGATTTGCAGTGTTGTTTGGCGTCTAGTTTTCATGAGGTGTGTGTGTGTGGGGGGGGGGGGGGGGGGGGGGGGGGCGGGGGTCACGTGTTGAGATAGGAGTAGATTCCCCTCTGGGGAGACTTGAGCTTTTGCCATCGCCCAGAAGCCTACATATAAAAGAGACACAAGGGTAGGGTACTAATTCTGTTTTTTCTTCATTTTTCAGTGTCCAGGGGGCTTTCTTCAGGCTACTGAACGTTGGTAAGAGCATTGCTAGAGCTGACAGCAAGAAACATCTTTCTAGTCTGAGCTGATGGCAGTGTATTGGGATACAGTTCAGGGTCTGACATGCTCGTGGAATTATTTTACCTAATGCAATGCGATAGTCGGATGGGAATATGTAGTAAGATGTCAAAAATAGCGTAATAAATGCATGCTCTATCATCGTTGCCAAGGGTTTTATTTTCTGATTTCATAATGATAAGGCACTTTAATTTGGTTGGATATCGCTGCAACAGAATTCTAAATCTCTCTGTGTGCACTTAGTATAGCTCTCTTCTTTAGCTAGCAATATGACAGACTTGCTTTATGGTAGGCTGTTGATGACTGTGCTGCATGCTGTGCTACTTTGGGGTTAGGCGGTTGTTTCGCAAGAAAATGTGACGAAAAACGAAATTCCACATGTTATGGTTCTAACAATGGTACGTAATACTAGTATATATAGTATGTATATATACATATATTATTATAAAATATATACTAGTCCTGCTCCTCTCGGTTGGCTGAACACCATGGCAGTTGGATTGACTCTTTGACGGTTCCAACCGAAACGCACTTGTCTTAAGGCTAAGAATTAAAGAGACGTGACAGCGTGGGTTATGAGATCAGACAGTTCAGCCAGTACCCCTCACGCCTCATTAGGGCTTACCAGCTTCAGGAGAAAGGAAAACGTTTACTTATTAGATTGCTGGGGATATAGTGTTACAGCGTGTGGGGCAGCAGAGCTGTATTTGAATGTTGCCTGATGAAGCTGTGTGGTTAGGACGTTATGATGCATAGCGATCATCAAGTGATGAGAGAGATCTCGTGGCATATTGAGCTAATTACACGCCGTCCACGACGCCCCCTGCAGGGCACTCCCACGACTAGGAAGGGTTTGGACATTGCGCCCCGTGGTGCATGACAACCATGGATCGGATTCTCAAAAACGAAGCTATTCCGATACACAAGACATATATTGCATTTCAGTAAGGCCCAGGTTATTTAGACCTAATCAAAGTGACATCCAAGAAAGATGTATCTTGATATTCGGTTATATAAATTTTCTTCATAGTGTTGATTGGTGGGACTAAATCGTCAAAAATCATGTAAGAACTAACATTTAGACATGAGAGAAACTGCACCTAAATATGCAATAAATTCCCCCCTTTTTAAAATATCCTTTTCATCTTTTTCGTAAGTTGTTTTCGAATGAATTTCTACTTCAACATGAACAAACGGAGATTCTATTGAAAATGTTATTGATGACAAGTCGGTCAAGTCATAGTAATGCAGATATTTGATTATCAGCTCCTCCAGTTTTCCTTTTGTAGCAGCAATGTACCAGGGTGAAGGGACTCACTTGAACACCGAGTAAAATGTTCCTTAATACAGTTCAGATATGTTGGGTTCTCCGTGTGACATAGTCGTGTTCGGAACCTCGTGACTAGTTTCCACACCCACACTAATACCTACCTATGTTGTTCTGGCCATAGGGGTGCGTTACGTTGAAAGGGAAAATAGCACGTGCTTCCGAGGTCATGCGAGTAAGACAGCTAATCCCCCGCAGCAAGGGATTATTCAACCAACCCTTATCCTGCTAATAATATAGAGGCAGGCGAGGGGTTGGTTTCACCTGTAACACGATGTTGGTGTTCTAAAACCTGTTGCTAAGCTACATAATCAGATTACCACTCTAATTAGTCTCCAAACGGGTGTGGGAAGGAGGGGGAGTGGCCTCGTCATAATAATCCTCCCTGGTAATCCTCTTTCACCCAACTACAACGACCACGCAAAATGGTTCCACAAGAAATGGTTCGCACAACAAACATCATAGATGCTATATGAGAGTAATAGATATATATGACGAGTATTTGATTGTAAGCCGAAAGTTTATTTCTCAGTGTAAATTTTCACCAATATTTCTGAAACTCTGACCACTGAGAAATCATTTTTGTAAGGAGTGATTAATCAAACGTCATACATGTATAGAAGATCTGGCACACATCGATGCTCAACTCACATAATGCCACAAGTCAACATCATACTACCAGGAACCCGAGTCTCGAGGTTCCTGATATTACACACATACGCCACGTCAATAGTAAGACTGTTCCAATGATATTTTGGTATTGTACTTGGCATTCACAGAACGCAACTACAAAGACGAAGTCATTATCATATGTAGTCTGGTCCATCAATTGACCGTTTCCCTTTTTATACTGATGAGAAGCATATTTGATCTGTCACAGCAAACATACTAGTAGATAACACCAGTTTTTGTTGTCAATTTTGGTAAGAGTAACTGCATTAAGTGGTGGTGTTTTTATACTGAATCTATCCTATTTTACATTATCTAGGGCAAGGCGTGTGTATTGTGGAATAGGTCTGTCTAGTATGAATATTTTTTCTTTGAATAATTCTGGTGTGTCAAAAACACCCCATCCAAATAGAAAATGTAAATTTCATAATTCAGACGCGGGGATATTCATGAAATTTACAGACGAAATGAATACTTCACATATGAAGAATTTAGCGCCAATTCAACACAAAACAGCATTTATAATACAAATGCATCATTATCCACCCTTCAGGTGCGTACGCGTGGTCTGATACTCATGGATATATAAAGATGATAAAGAATTGTTTTCAGTAATATTTGAATTTGTTCGGATTGACTATCGCTCTTCATGTTTTTCATGCATTACTCATTGGGGAATCTTATCCAAAGTTGTCAGAGCAATCAAGAGGCAAAAGGGTTAAGTGGTATTTTTTTAAAGTTAGATGTAGGGACCAATTCTTAGATTGGCTAATATTTTTGGCGTTAAGGAAGTCATCTAGCCAGTTGCCAACACTATTGGCACAAACCACAGATATTGCTAGAATAAGGTGGGCAGGCCATGCAGGGTTATGTCAAACAGCACAGAGTAAGGTACAGTCTGGGTTTAGAGCTAGCCTCAGGGGTGGATGGTGAGTGTCTGGCGATACTGGATACCAACACTTCGGCAAATGGCAACACAGGCACGAGAAGGGATCAGTCGTCAAGATAGGTCACATCCCAACTCAAGTGGAAGCTATGCCACTACTCTAGTGTCTGCAATGTTGAGAACTTCGCACTGCTACCTAGCTGGCCATTCTCTCTCTCTCTCTCTCTCTCTCTCTCTCTATATATATATATATATATATATATATATATATATATATATATATATATATATATATATATATATATATATGTGTGTGTGTGTGTATTTTGAGTCGAAAAAACACCTCTAACTAAAGTATACGGTTCATAACCTAGGGCATCAGCTCGTCACGACATATTGCTAACCTCTGACCACAATTGTTTGACGAGTGGTATTACACAAGGGTCTATACGTTATCGTTCACAACATGGATACGGAATAGCCTGTGTGTCAGGTAGGAGTTAGAAATGTCAACCTTGTGCATGGATGGCACAATAGTATGATAAAGTGGTCAGTCGAGAGGTCTTCGCATACAAAACTCCCTCATGTGGCACTTGTAATTAAGAAAATACATGTAGAAGGCCACATGCCCTAATATAAGTGTGAGCAGAGTGACATGTTCCTGTACGGAATACTGGTAGACCCTGATCAAAGGGAAGCAACATAGTAACAGATGCCAGATAACTGTTATCCGCGATCTTTAGTCGCGGATTATGGGTGAGCATGATGTAAGAGCATTAATACACGGGAAGCAGATGCCTGAACACTCTTGTTGGAAATCTTTATCACGGATCATGGGTAAACCCGTTTGTGTGGGAAGCACTACAGTATTAGTTCCCTTGAAATCCGCATCCCGGATCATACCTCATAGATTATTAGTTGTTATAGTTGTTGATAAATAGTTTATTGTCCAATCCAGATTAATGCAATCATTGATATGAATGCAGGGTAAAAAATATGGCCAGCCATATAAAGGCTTATATTGGACCAAATTTTGCCAGCCTAGGGGGCTTATAGTGGGTCAGATACACTCACTCCTTCGAAACACACTATTTCGAATACAATCTAACAGCGAGCCAGTCGAGTTTATGTAAAATTCTATTATAGTATAACAGGACTAGAATTATTTTTGGTAACAACTAATTAGCATTTAACACTTGTGAATTAGACTTGTAATTAGTAGACGTGTAAGGGCACCAACCAAGTAACAAATTTCGCATATTGTTGACCGTCATCCTTAGTAACCAAATGTTGATATTCCCAATTCTAGGGTACCATTCCAATATCAGATCCCTGATAACTGTCATCATCGATTAAGGACACCAATCAGTGATGGTCCCTGATGCGAGGGTCTAAGGTTCGATCACTGTTGGCCATCCTGATTCTGCCCCCTCCCTCCCGACAGAGACCCCCACCAGACTGACCGCCACCTTATCTGGCTGCTGAGATGGTCACTGCGTGGCGGCGGCAGTGGAAGCTGTCCTGTGTTGAATGAGGCGTGATGGCATCAAATTCACCAGCTCAAGTCCTTGTCACGTACAGTACTCTCTCTCTCTCCAGCCAGTGCAACTCCCGCCCAGACTCTGTCTGTCTGACCTCCTTGCTAACTGACCACCAGCAAATGTAATCAAGGTGTCCTAAGAAGGGTAGCATTGAGCTCTAAAACGTACCTTTTAAATTCTGAATGCAGAGTTTAAAAGGAACCATTCTGCTGAGGACGGTCGATGGACGAATCATTCGAAGACCAAATGCATTTGTAAACATGCCCAGAAGTGAATCAACTGCCAAATAAATCAATGAAGCGATATCAGTCAATCAAATAATCAATCCTAAGAAATTTTAGTGGAAACATATGGAAGAAACATTTATCAGAACACAACCAACAATTTCAACCAACAAATCCTCTTCAGATATATAGTGAATGACCTATTTATCCGCAATTTTAGTCGAAACTATCAAAAGTACTTACGGCATTTTTCACTGACATTTAAGAGCTCAGGTGAGTAGTTTATTTTAGGAGTTGGGTGCCTGGACCAAATCCAAACACTAGCCTTGCACTATTGGCCAGGATTGCGGTTGTTAAGAGTCTGTAATTCTGTGTTCGGGCCATTACCCTGGAAGTGACCAGGCCGCATCGCCCGAGGGGAAATGCAAGAGGGAACATACACACAGCCCACATTACTGTAGTTACACAGGAGAATGCTTCACCATTGAGGGCTGCTGCCACAATAGCATTAACCTTTTCGTCTCAGCATTGCGTAATCCGTCCGCTACGAATAACTTTATTTCATGAAATAAACTAATATTCTGGAGGTAAGTATTCCTCAGTTAGTAACTGGAAAATGTCCCATTGACATTTTTTGAAAATTTTCCCGCCATTCGACAACATCTCCAATTCAGTCAACTCTACAAGGAATCAATGGGTTAAACCCGAATTTAGCGCAAGTCGTTTAGTGAATTTGTCTCCAGGGCCTTTGCAAGATTACCTTTAAGTGGCATGTGTCAAACCGGCACCCCTTTAGGCCAAAATGAGTATGGTTTGTGGAAATGTAAGAAGTCCAATAAAAGTGGACAAGATTTATTGATTTCTACGCTTTTCTCTTCAAAGCCCGCTTGTTTCTTTTATGGACAAGGGTATGGGCCACCATTTGTAATTCACTTCATTTGCCCTTTTCATCACAATCTTCAATACCAAGTTTGATCAAGTCAAGATTGCAATTTTTCTCGAACCTCGTCCCTAAGTTATCAATAAAGATAGTGTGAAAGCAATTTGCGTTAAACCAAAGAATGAACAAGACTAAGTTCCAGGGTCTTTGCAGATTACCTGTAAGTGGCATGTGTCAAAATACCATCCATTTAGGTGAAGTGTGTAAATGGTTTGTTAGGTACTAGTAATTGATAGGAATATGGAACGTGGACAATAATTATTGATTTCTCTCCCATTCTTTTCATTTCCAGCTAATCTCAGCTCATTCCTTTCAATTGTTAAGGGTTAAGAATGCACTCAGTTAGCAGTTAACTTCAATTGTCCCGTTTGCGTCTGTCGTGGTGATGGTTATTGACCCTTTTCCATACATTTTTTAGCATTGCAGAAGTCAAAACATTGGCGTTCCAGGAACCTTGTTTTGAACTATCAGTTCAAGTGAGGCAAGTGAGGGAGTTACAAGTGACTTGTGGTTAGTCGATGGTTTTTACCCGGGAGGTCTGGTTCTCTCAAACACTGATATTGCCTTAATATTCATTTAGGCTACTTCTGATATATATATATATATATATATATATATATATATATATATATATATATATATATATATATATATATATATATATATATATATTTATATATAACTTGAATGCAGCTAAATTAAATTCCAAAATTTATATTTCACATAAAGATCAATGTCCGTGAAACTTCATTTCATGACACGTTCTCCCGAACCAAGCCGGACATGTTGGGCTGTATTCCCTGGTTGACATGGTGGCACGTGTAGTCAACTGGGACGACTGGTCGCCATGTGAACCACCAATGAGTGATCAATAATAAATGTTGCCAAACATCCACTTAAGCCACTGTCTGCTATGTGGTAAGGCCATGTAACCTATTCCAAAATCCCATTGTCATGATTCCCTAATATTTGGACATGCTGTTTCTAGGGGAGGATCAGTCTAGTGCACGCAGTGAGACAGAACCCATAGAGAGGAAGCCATATAAGCTATTGGTCTTTCAGAGTCCATCTCTGGTTTTTGATAGATTTAGTGTAAACCATTCTATCTAAGTAACATGTTATAATTCATTGCTTTTCCATACGGTTTCCTCATGGATCAGAGTACTTGTACATTTTACAGTTAAACCTTGGATTAAGAAAAGAATGTGTTGGTCTTCTAAGGTTAAACTAATTAGTTTTGCTTGTTTATATTAACATACTATGAACTCACGTACGCATGAGCTTCTTTCTAATCTAAGTGGTTAATTTGCAATGTGATTTCATGTCTTAACCGACTGACAACAAACATGCAACTTTTCAATCTCTCAGTCCATTGTAGCATTAAAAAAATATTATGAGGGTCTCGTGAAAATCCATATAATGACTTAACATAAAAGGGTGTTTAAACCCTTATTGAATAGCTAAGATCAGATGTGCACGTCTGTGTATGAAATAATGTAAACTAGATAGAAGACATTCACTTGAAATCAAATACCGGTAGCTGATAGGGAGGCAATTATGTCAGTGCATTCAAACCCCGGCCAGGTTATACCCTTTATCTAGGATAAGTGTTTAATTGTGGTTACGGCGTTTGTATGATACTGATGTCGTATATGTGATACGTTGATGTATTACTTACCGTGTTCTACTTGTGGGTAATACATGTAGTTCCACTGAACATATCCAGGCCCTCATTCAAGTAGTTTGCATTCAAAACAGATAATGATAATAGTGTGTTCTTACAGAGATGATTCTCATACAACTAAGGGGGTTCAGACAAAGATATACTTGATCAATGTGTTCCTTGGCAAATTTGCTGCCTATAGATGCAGCGATTACCAAAATTTGAATTAAAATAACCCCATCATAAAACCTTGAACCGGTGGTTGCTCATCTGAGATAAAACAAAAGTTTAACACAAGCATTGCATAGCATGTATATGTACACTGATGGAAGACACTTGTTTCTCTACCATCTGATTTCTGAAGTTCAGAGATCAGCCGAGGGTAAAAATAATTAAATGTTAAACAATCAGATTAGAAATAAAGGGTGTGTCGGAGTATTTGGACAACAACTCTGAATACAAATCTTAACCTTTGGTGTTTGAAAGATGAGCATAGATTTTGGCAGGAAGTGTTTATAGAAATACTGACGAGAACCCAGCGGTTGAAGCTACACCTGTCCTCCTCCTCCCTTCCGTCCGGGCACCATCGACGTGGACTGTCTCTCACAGGGCTTAGCAAAGATTACCTGACTTGTCGGTGCTGCTCTCAACTCCGCCGCATAGTACTGTACAAACACCCACATACCTTACACTGGACTTCGCTCAAATACACAGACAATGGCTGATTTGCAGGTATCGTCTATATATAGAACATCAATAAACTTCCCCTAAACTGTTTGTGTAATGGGGGGCCCCGGTGGGAGAAAGAGGAAGTTCTTCAAGTGGTGTTCATTGAGGGATAAGTAACCAATAGGATTTAAAATGTAATTACACGGCCAGTTTCCACTCGTCAATCATAGAAAAACCATTACCAAACCAAGTTGTGGATACAAAGGACATCCTGGGATAATGATAGGAAAATACCAGAATTTTCTTGGTAATCCTACGCTCATTTGGTTAGGGTAAATAAGGAAATGATGTTAGACACGTAGCTTAGACGAAAATCTGTATCTACCCCCTAACCAATGTCTATATTGAGGTCAAATAACAGGAAATACTATATCATATTTCGGTTAAAATCCTATTTTAAAATTGAATTCTGAATAGCTTTGCACCCCCTTGGGTGGGATTGGGTTCCTAGCCTATTTTTATTCCGAGTGAGTATCCCAGAGCTGACAATTGAAAACTGTTAAAAGGGAGGTTTGGTGGAAAAAAAAATACTTTTCCAACCTACTTAGTTTTCAGTGTATGTCTACACAAGGTACTGCAGATCTTTAAAGCAAACAGAGGGACAGCCCTAGTCAAATACCTACCCAGCCTACCTCAAGGAGAGGACTTCAAGTTTACCAGGACCCTTTACTGTTTCTTTACTTTAACCCCTTAAATACCAGGAAATATAGATTTCTTAATGGGTATGCAAACTTCTATTACCTCAATTATGATATGGGTTGCAAAAATGGCTGGTCATCGATTTGTGATCTCTGTGTGGCCTGGGCACTCGATGTAAAACACCCTAGATGGCTAGCTTTGTGTATAAGACCAGAGAAATACGGTCTACTCATCTCAGATAAGACGCACCCCCATATTGAGTGTAAAAATTCGTGTAAAAAAGTGCGTCTCATACACGCGAAAATACGGTACTCAATACTAAGAGGAGACATCTAAGTAGGAAGTAAAGTCGCTGTTTTACATGAAAATGCACAGACTCTCTGGAAAGTTTGAGAATGGGTGGGTTAAGTTGCAAACGTGGTAAAATGCATTAGGCATACAGCCAATACATGTACTCACAGCTTTATTACCCTCATTTGAGACATAGGAGATTTTAAACAGATCCTTATACAGAGAACTCAAATAGTTAATGAATGAAAAACCTATTAATTTGATTGTTCTCATAAATTTCCTTGAACAAAGTTGAACTTTTGAGAAGTCACCAAATACATCTGGTACACAGTGCAGGGACATAGCCAGCAGGGTGACTGGGCATCATTTTGAAACCCTGCCCCTTAATAACTCATTAGGGCACCAAATATTTTGATGAGGAATTTTCATAAAATTTAGATATCAAGCAATTAATTGAAAAAATTGTCTTCGATGCCGGTTACTTTCAGATATTATGCATGTTTTCAATAAAATGAATTATCAGATGTTTATGGTTTTTATTTGAATAAATTGATGTCTGTGAAAAATAGGAAACCACAAAATTTGATACTACCCATTTTGGATACATAGTATCAAGATTCAGGGTGTATAAGGGTTAAGCTGATTTTCCACTGATCCTTGCCATAGGTGTGAAACACTTTATTTGACATCCGACAAAGCAAAAGACACCCCTCTCCTTTAGTATCTAAAGATACCCCCAGGGTAAGGATTACTAGTTACAGGGTCCCATTTGCGCATCATAATAATTGGACGATGCCTGTCATGGTTGGGTGGTGCATTAACCAACCCATTCAGGCCTGAAGCTCTCCCTGACAAGTCTCGTCTGTAACAAGGACACTTTTGAAAATATAACAAAATATAGCCAGCATTCACAAGTTACTTGGTGGAGAATTGCTGACTATTTTGATGGGCATTCCTCCCAAAAATATTTTCAAAAAAGTTTTTTTTACAGCAGATATGACCAAAATCATCAGACAATATTTGGGGATGCAGGCGTGAATGGGTTAATGGTGAAGGCCATGGTTGCCAGTGGAGGGCTAGGTGGTTTGGGGATGCAGGCGTGAATAGGTTAATGGTGAAGGCCATGGTTGCCAGTGGAGGGCTAGGTGGTTTGGGGATGCAGGTGTGAATGGGTTAATGGTGAAGGCCATGGTTGCCAGTGGAGGGCTAGGTGGTTTGGGGATGCAGGCGTGAATGGGTTAATGGTGAAGGCCATGGTTGCCAGTGGAGGGCTAGGTGGTTTGGGGATGCAGGCGTGAATGGGTTAATGGTGAAGGCCATGGTTGCCAGTGGAGGGCTAGGTGGTTTGGGGATGCAGGCGTGAATGGGTTAATGGTGAAGGCCATGGTTGCCAGTGGAGGGCTAGGTGGTTTGGGGATGCAGGCGTGAATAGGTTAATGGTGAAGGCCATGGTTGCCAGTGGAGGGCTAGGTGGTTTGGGGATGCAGGCGTGAATGGGTTAATGGTGAAGGCCATGGTTGCCAGTGGAGGGCTAGGTGGTTTGGGGATGCAGGCGTGAATAGATTAATGGTGAAGGCCATGGTTGCCAGTGGAGGGCTAGGTGGTTTGGGGATGCAGGCGTGAATAGATTAATGGTGAAGGCCATGGTTGCCAGTGGAGGGCTAGGTGGTTTGGGGATGCAGGCGTGAATGGGTTAATGGTGAAGGCCATGGTTGCCAGTGGAGGGCTAGGTGGTTTGGGGATGCAGGCGTGAATGGGTTAATGGTGAAGGCCATGGTTGCCAGTGGAGGGCTAGGTGGTTTGGGGATGCAGGCGTGAATGGGTTAATGGTGAAGGCCATGGTTGCCAGTGGAGGGCTAGGTGGTTTGGGGATGCAGGTGTGAATGGGTTAATGGTGAAGGCCATGGTTGCCAGTGGAGGGCTAGGTGGTTTGGGGATGCAGGCGTGAATGGGTTAATGGTGAAGGCCATGGTTGCCAGTGGAGGGCTAGGTGGTTTGGGGATGCAGGCGTGAATGGGTTAATGGTGAAGGCCATGGTTGCCAGTGGAGGGCTAGGTGGTTTGGGGATGCAGGCGTGAATGGGTTAATGGTGAAGGCCATGGTTGCCAGTGGAGGGCTAGGTGGTTTGGGGATGCAGGCGTGAATAGATTAATGGTGAAGGCCATGGTTGCCAGTGGAGGGCTAGGTGGTTTGGGGATGCAGGTGTGAATGGGTTAATGGTGAAGGCCATGGTTGCCAGTGGAGGGCTAGGTGGTTTGGGGATGCAGGCGTGAATGGGTTAATGGTGAAGGCCATGGTTGCCAGTGGAGGGCTAGGTGGTTTGGGGATGCAGGCGTGAATGGGTTAATGGTGAAGGCCATGGTTGCCAGTGGAGGGCTAGGTGGTTTGGGGATGCAGGCGTGAATGGGTTAATGGTGAAGGCCATGGTTGCCAGTGGAGGGCTAGGTGGTTTGGGGATGCAGGTGTGAATGGGTTAATGGTGAAGGCCATGGTTGCCAGTGGAGGGCTAGGTGGTTTGGGGATGCAGGTGTGAATGGGTTAATGGTGAAGGCCATGGTTGCCAGTGGAGGGCTAGGTGGTTTGGGGATGCAGGCGTGAATGGGTTAATGGTGAAGGCCATGGTTGCCAGTGGAGGGCTAGGTGGTTTGGGGATGCAGGCGTGAATGGGTTAATGGTGAAGGCCATGGTTGCCAGTGGAGGGCTAGGTGGTTTGGGGATGCAGGTGTGAATGGGTTAATGGTGAAGGCCATGGTTGCCAGTGGAGGGCTAGGTGGTTTGGGGATGCAGGCGTGAATGGGTTAATGGTGAAGGCCATGGTTGCCAGTGGAGGGCTAGGTGGTTTGGGGATGCAGGCGTGAATGGGTTAATGGTGAAGGCCATGGTTGCCAGTGGAGGGCTAGGTGGTTTGGGGATGCAGGCGTGAATGGGTTAATGGTGAAGGCCATGGTTGCCAGTGGAGGGCTAGGTGGTTTGGGGATGCAGGTGTGAATGGGTTAATGGTGAAGGCCATGGTTGCCAGTGGAGGGCTAGGTGGTTTGGGGATGCAGGTGTGAATGGGTTAATGGTGAAGGCCATGGTTGCCAGTGGAGGGCTAGGTGGTTTGGGGATGCAGGCGTGAATGGGTTAATGGTGAAGGCCATGGTTGCCAGTGGAGGGCTAGGTGGTTTGGGGATGCAGGTGTGAATGGGTTAATGGTGAAGGCCATGGTTGCCAGTGGAGGGCTAGGTGGTTTGGGGATGCAGGTGTGAATGGGTTAATGGTGAAGGCCATGGTTGCCAGTGGAGGGCTAGGTGGTTTGGGGATGCAGGCGTGAATGGGTTAATGGTGAAGGCCATGGTTGCCAGTGGAGGGCTAGGTGGTTTGGGGATGCAGGCGTGAATGGGTTAATGGTGAAGGCCATGGTTGCCAGTGGAGGGCTAGGTGGTTTGGGGATGCAGGCGTGAATGGGTTAATGGTGAAGGCCATGGTTGCCAGTGGAGGGCTAGGTGGTTTGGGGATGCAGGCGTGAATGGGTTAATGGTGAAGGCCATGGTTGCCAGTGGAGGGCTAGGTGGTTTGGGGATGCAGGCGTGAATGGGTTAATGGTGAAGGCCATGGTTGCCAGTGGAGGGCTAGGTGGTTTGGGGATGCAGGCGTGAATGGGTTAATGGTGAAGGCCATGGTTGCCAGTGGAGGGCTAGGTGGTTTGGGGATGCAGGTGTGAATGGGTTAATGGTGAAGGCCATGGTTGCCAGTGGAGGGCTAGGTGGTTTGGGGATGCAGGCGTGAATGGGTTAATGGTGAAGGCCATGGTTGCCAGTGGAGGGCTAGGTGGTTTGGGGATGCAGGCGTGAATGGGTTAATGGTGAAGGCCATGGTTGCCAGTGGAGGGCTAGGTGGTTTGGGGATGCAGGCGTGAATGGGTTAATGGTGAAGGCCATGGTTGCCAGTGGAGGGCTAGGTGGTTTGGGGATGCAGGCGTGAATGGGTTAATGGTGAAGGCCATGGTTGCCAGTGGAGGGCTAGGTGGTTTGGGGATGCAGGCGTGAATGGGTTAATGGTGAAGGCCATGGTTGCCAGTGGAGGGCTAGGTGGTTTGGGGATGCAGGCGTGAATGGGTTAATGGTGAAGGCCATGGTTGCCAGTGGAGGGCTAGGTGGTTTGGGGATGCAGGCGTGAATGGGTTAATGGTGAAGGCCATGGTTGGCAGTGGAGGGCTAGGTGGTTTGGGGATGCAGGCGTGAATGGGTTAATGGTGAAGGCCATGGTTGCCAGTGGAGGGCTAGGTGGTTTGGGGATGCAGGCGTGAATGGGTTAATGGTGAAGGCCATGGTTGCCAGTGGAGGGCTAGGTGGTTTGGGGATGCAGGTGTGAATGGGTTAATGGTGAAGGCCATGGTTGCCAGTGGAGGGCTAGGTGGTTTGGGGATGCAGGCGTGAATGGGTTAATGGTGAAGGCCATGGTTGCCAGTGGAGGGCTAGGTGGTTTGGGGATGCAGGTGTGAATGGGTTAATGGTGAAGGCCATGGTTGCCAGTGGAGGGCTAGGTGGTTTGGGGATGCAGGCGTGAATGGGTTAATGGTGAAGGCCATGGTTGCCAGTGGAGGGCTAGGTGGTTTGGGGATGCAGGCGTGAATGGGTTAATGGTGAAGGCCATGGTTGCCAGTGGAGGGCTAGGTGGTTTGGGGATGCAGGTGTGAATGGGTTAATGGTGAAGGCCATGGTTGCCAGTGGAGGGCTAGGTGGTTTGGGGATGCAATCGTGAATGGGTTAATGGTGAAGGCCATGGTTGCCAGTGGAGGGCTAGGTGGTTTGGGGATGCAGGCGTGAATGGGTTAATGGTGAAGGCCATGGTTGCCAGTGGAGGGCTAGGTGGTTTGGGGATGCAGGCGTGAATGGGTTAATGGTGAAGGCCATGGTTGCCAGTGGAGGGCTAGGTGGTTTGGGGATGCAGGCGTGAATGGGTTAATGGTGAAGGCCATGGTTGCCAGTGGAGGGCTAGGTGGTTTGGGGATGCAGGTGTGAATGGGTTAATGGTGAAGGCCATGGTTGCCAGTGGAGGGCTAGGTGGTTTGGGGATGCAGGTGTGAATGGGTTAATGGGGAAGGCCATGGTTGCCAGTGGAGGGCTAGGTGGTTTGGGGATGCAGGCGTGAATGGGTTAATGGTGAAGGCCATGGTTGCCAGTGGAGGGCTAGGTGGTTTGGGGATGCAGGCGTGAATGGGTTAATGGTGAAGGCCATGGTTGCCAGTGGAGGGCTAGGTGGTTTGGGGATGCAGGCGTGAATGGGTTAATGGTGAAGGCCATGGTTGCCAGTGGAGGGCTAGGTGGTTTGGGGATGCAGGCGTGAATGGGTTAATGGTGAAGGCCATGGTTGCCAGTGGAGGGCTAGGTGGTTTGGGGATGCAGGCGTGAATGGGTTAATGGTGAAGGCCATGGTTGCCAGTGGAGGGCTAGGTGGTTTGGGGATGCAGGCGTGAATGGGTTAATGGTGAAGGCCATGGTTGCCAGTGGAGGGCTAGGTGGTTTGGGGATGCAGGCGTGAATGGGTTAATGGTGAAGGCCATGGTTGCCAGTGGAGGGCTAGGTGGTTTGGGGATGCAGGCGTGAATGGGTTAATGGTGAAGGCCATGGTTGCCAGTGGAGGGCTAGGTGGTTTGGGGATGCAGGCGTGAATGGGTTAATGGTGAAGGCCATGGTTGCCAGTGGAGGGCTAGGTGGTTTGGGGATGCAGGCGTGAATGGGTTAATGGTGAAGGCCATGGTTGCCAGTGGAGGGCTAGGTGGTTTGGGGATGCAGGCGTGAATAGGTTAATGGTGAAGGCCATGGTTGCCAGTGGAGGGCTAGGTGGTTTCTATGGTATAATAGAGACATAGAAACGAGAGCATCTCCAATGACAGCTCGCCTGTGTAAGCAGGCATTCTTAAGCTCATTTACTGTGCACTTACACCTTCCACTACCTATGCCACATCAGGCCCCAGGCTACAGCCAGCCACGCTACAGTCATAGTCTGAGCTGCTCAACCACCACCAGGCAACACCTACGCTAGCAGGGTTGTAGCATTTGGACACCCTAATAATTGAAAAACTTGATAACCACGGTTTTTGGTGAGGATTTTTTTAAATGTTGATTTCAGGCAGGTAATACTTGGATTTCTCTTCATAGTGAATGTTTGGATGTTACTTATTACAGATAGCATGCATTTTATTTATATGTATGTATATATAAATAATTGCTAAATGAACTTATTTGGTTTCAAGTTCCTAAAAATGTAGTTACTAATATTTAGAGACCCAGTTTCGTAATTACTCGAGGGGGTTTACAGGCCTATCCCTAAGGCAGGGACGGACCTGAGGGTTTAGGGGTCATGAATGACTGTTGTACAATCAGGTCAGAACTCAGGCAAATATCAAGAGTTGAATAACTATGAACTGGATCATAATCAGAGAAAAATGAATAAATGCTTAAGCATGAAGTCCATACATATTTAATAAGTGCAAATGGACAGCCCCCATACACATCTGGATTATATTTCATATATTAAAAAATATGATGCGATACTTAAGTTTTTCGATAATATCATTTCTCAATATTGGTATTTGGTATATGCTATTAAATGTAGTCGGCATAAGGATTTAAAGTGGCTAAGAAGCTAAATTTGAACGGGCAGAGAGTGTTTGATTGCTGCTTCAGACAGGCTAAAACCCTGATTTGAATCTTAATAAGTGTAATATTCGAAAAATATTTGAAGGAATAGTGTTAACCTAAGATCCCAACTTACAACTCCCCTTCAAATATTTTTATGAATTTATGATTAATTTCAAAGTTACTTTTCAAAGTACATTAATGCCAGACACCACTTGTCAAGGAATCTACGGGATGAATGGGTTAATAAAATGACAAAGCAGGTTGAAACTCAAGTAAGGGTGGAAGAGACATACTTTATATACAAATCAATAACACAAAATACCTGATTCCTGATCAGACAGACACCAACATAAAAATATGTACATCAAAAACTCTGTACACTATTAACATAAGCATGAAAAGTCAATATAAACAATATATCAAAAAGGTCTTTCTCAAGCACATGTGAGAAATGGAATTCGACAGAAGAAATACATGACATTTTAAACTGAGTTGTAATGTAAAAGAAACATGTATATGGTTGTATCATACAGACTGGAGACCCAAGTCTAAACCCTAAGAGCCTTCTCTGCAAAAATTTCATTACTGAGTTTATATATGGTGTTAAAGATACAGATGACCAGTGGCACTAATACTTGTAGGCTCTTGAACCTAGTCCTAAGCCCAGAGACCATCCTCTACAAAATATGTCCATAGCTGAGTTTTGATGTAAATGATACACATAATCAGTTGCAGTCTTCAATGTAAGGGTAGTCCTAACCAAGCAGATAAGACATGTACCTGTTATCACCACAATATAAGGAACCAGTGGAGATGAAAGTTTGAAATTTCACGGCTGATCAGAGGAGCATTATGCCTGATGGTGGTGAGGTCAGATAGGGGAATGACATGATTATAATTAATCCTTCTTCACAGCCAGGGAATTACTGTTAAGGCTTAGGAATGCAGAAACTGATCTCATCATCCATAGTTGTGCATGCCATTACTCCAGCTAATGACTGGGATCACTGTCCAGTTCACGCAGTCGTTTGCTTGTCAGATTACAAATAGAAAATTGACACATTTGAAGATAACTCAAATCAGAGATTAACTGATTCTGCCACAATCAGTCCTGGTAATCGTAAGGCCTAGAGCATATTAGGGTTTTGTGTCTATCACAACGCCTTAACCCATTCCTTAACCGCCCCTGCCAACCTACCCAAATTTTTTCAAGCATGACAATATTGGAAACTAACATTGTTTTTGGCATTGCCATGTTAGTATGTTGATGATGTTTACACTATAACTCAAGGGGTTAATTTGTTGACACAGTTCACTACCCTGATTTTAAAACCATTCAAAAATACAAATACCAAATCCAACTCTTGAAAACACCCCAACCAACATCGACTTCTAAACAGAATCTGTAGTTATTCTGTGCATGTCCATACATGACATTCTATAACCACTAGAGTAGACAGTGCTTTTTCACCTTACTGTGGAGAGACTGCGATCTTTTGTCTGAATTGAATGTTTTTAAAGTGCTGCACAATGAGACCCATACTGCACACACAGGGGTATAAAGAGTGACTAAACAAGCACCCGGCCCATGGGGGCTAAGTACACTTTAACCTAATTGGGCTAAAAAGGGGATGGCTTCTGGCGAAATGTACAGGACACACTGGAGTGTAGGCACGCAGAATTTAATCCAGCCTGCTTTTTTCATAATATATGTAAACGCCTTCTACCAGGACCTTTGCAAGCAGTATGGCAGGGCATCAGTTGGACACGCAAACCCTTGAAACACACATACGATAATCCAGTCATAATAACCTATCAGTTTCATTTCTATGTGAATACAAATACATAGCCTTAGTGTACCATGCATTTTCTCAATAAGTAGTCACTTTTATCATTGTTACTTGATAACCTTACATCCTATTGCAAGATCCTGTCTTAAATATGCAGAATATCTTCAAAATAGACTTTTTGAAACAACTGAAAATAATGGTACTTTTGCACTTACAATATTGACAGACAACATGTTATATTTCATTTGTATAAATTCACAAAAATCATGCTTTCAAAATGTACATAATTCACTTCTTTGCGATGGTTTCTTTGCTTTTTTAGTATACATGATTTAATTTTTTGCAATTATTTTTGTAGTATTTTGCATGTAACCATATTACACAGTGAGTGGAGTAGGTGTGTAATATTGCGGAGTGTTGCGGTGGATATTCCGGGAACACCATGGCTATGGACCATGACTATGCAATATGGTGCGTGTGAGTGTGGATACTGCTGACCTAGTTGGAGGAGGTTTTCCATGCAAGCAGCGTATCCGTGGTAACCTAGCATTAACTCCAGCTGCCACCACTAGTAGTAGTAGCAGCAGCAGTAAGAGCAGTAGCAGCAGCAGCAGCAGCAGAGCTCACGAGATTGTAATGGGGATGAGCCATGTCTAGGATGGGCCCGGCTGATGCTGCTGGATGAATGTGGATTGACACAGGTCTGACTCTCAGGTTACTTCTCCACGTGATCATGGTGACTTGGGACCAATATATTGCTGTTGTTCCCAGCCCGTCTAGCACAGAGAGAGGCCTGTTCCCCACCTCCTGAGCCCCATACATCACCCTACACTACCCCCATAGTCTCAGCCTTCTCTAGCCATAGGTGGCACAATACCAGGGTGCGAGGGTTTAAGTCTTACAGTATTCACTAATACATAAAGCATCGTCCTACCCTTGTAGTTTCCATCCAATAGTTCCATAGATGGTGCGATACGAAGGATTAGAAAGTTTGAGTCTGGTAAGATTCATATACTGAGAAAGAACCTCAGCATGAACCATAAAACATTGATGTACGAGGCCTCCAACATGTTCAACTTAGAAATGTTCATTTCACATGACAAGAGACATGAAATCCTGCCTAATGTTGTATATTCTGACATGGGAAAAATGTTGGCATAGGGGGCTTCTGTGTGTAACACTAAGAAATGAGCTTTTCCACATGACAAGTAATAAGACATCCTTTCCCACCTATGGCATTTTGGCATGAATAACTATAGCACATATGAAACACTGGTTTAGACTTTCCTGCACATACCTCTAAGACCAAGTAACAGCAGGGTGTGTACACACCACTTAACATTTGACCTATCAAATCATAAGATACAGCATCTATCCCTTATCTAGTAAGCTCCTGAGTTGACAGCCTTCAACCAATAAGTTATCAAGAAACTCCCATCAAGGCAGCTACCAATAACTTTCCTTGATTGGATATATCAGCACAGTTTTATTGTGTGCTGGCTGTATAAATGATGGCACCCTGAGCTGCCACAGTGACTTAGCAGCTTTCTCACACTCATCTGGAGAGGCCAGGGATTCTGTGTACATCTCGTTTAACAGCTGAATGGCAAAAACATGTACACAGCCGTCCAAAAAAGTTAGCTTCTTTGTGGCTATGTTTATGACTTGGCACTTGCAGTGGTAGGGGACTTCCACATCAACGTGGGAAGATTTCACAGAGATGAGCAGTTGAGCACTGAGAGACAGAACACAGAGAGTGGAAACCAGGGAATGTTGGCCTGCGTCCCAGGCCATAATCAGATGTCATTGGATCCCTTGTGGATAGATGACACTTCAGTATGCTTGTGCACATCAACATACTGTACGGCCTGGTAGCTAGGCTAGGGAAATATGAGACAATGTTATGCCAAGGCATAACTATTTTATCCTGTAACCTGGTGGCTGCGATAGCTGTATCGAATGCTAAATAGTACCAACTAGATCTGATGTGTTTCTCTGTATGCAACTTAGCCGCTCTCCCCTTTGGAGAGGGTGACTAGGTTTCATAGTCACTAAAGGATGAGGATACTACACGTATAGAAACTGCTGATGGCAAAGAGTTAAACTTAATTATTGTCATTTCATAAATACATGTGTGAGTGTGTAAAAACAGCACATCCCTTCTATAGCTTTAAGGATTAGATTTGACTCAGGTAAAACAAAAAATATTGCTTAGGATCTCTTAGATACTGACAGATATTTCATATTCACTTTTCAGATGGAAGTTGTCAAATTATTTCAGAACAACTCATGTACACCATTTAAGAAATTGTTCATTTAAAATAAACATGTGTACACACAAGCATGCATCAACAAAGAAACAGTCCCCCACCCCAAAAGAAAACCTATTGCCAATGATATTGCTACATTTCCGGTAACCTATACCAACTAGGACCTAGTATAAAATATTGAATTTCCTGAGAAAAAGCGAATTGACAAATCAAACTTGTACAATGTGCTGACATTCCAGAGATGTTTGAGGTTATCTGAGGACTGTCCGAGGGAACTTCATAACAAACACCCCCTTATGACTTATGCAAACACCCCCTAAGCCTCAAAATCAATAAAGGCTCAAATGACATTATTTGACTGGTTCATCACATGAATCCACATGCCTCGAGTCATAATGCCGCAAAAGACGAAAGAAAAACATACAAGAAAGAAATTGGAAAAAGTTCAGATATTATTCGCGCTTCAATAGTGAAAATGTGGCAATATTTATGGAAAAGATTGATTTGGGTGTTCTTAGTATTCTGCAAGATTGGAGGAAAATAGACTGTACAAATGATGTTGTAGAGTAGATGTAGACTAAGCATAGCTGCCAGAATTAAAGAGGTTTGATCCACTTGGTCAGCTACAACTGCCTAAAAATAGCTTACCCTTTCTTAAGATGGGGCGAGAATTTTGGAAACTTTCCATACAATTCGTCTATCATGAAATACATAAAGGCATGAGCAAACCACTTTTTGCAATAGTAAGAGAAGGATATGAATAAATAGTTATGAAAGAACCATTTCATAAATATCTAAGTGACTTCCTCAGACGAACATATTTGATTATGTTCCAACATATATGGAGAAACAGATTCTAGGACATCTCCCTGGGTCCTGTAGACTCCTGTAGATAAACATACAGAAATTAATAAATATAACCGAAGTTTATACACTCCATGTAAAATGTTTGATACTCGATGAAGATATTGATACTCCACTTAGAGCATCATCTCATCAACCTTTGACACCAACACCAGTTAGGAAAATAGAACCAATTGTCTACATGCTAATCATTCAGTGTGACAAAATTTAATGCCATTATTTGAATGAAACAAACCCCCAAAACACATTGTCATGATTACATGCTTTTAAATGCCCTCAGTAAACAACTTGAAATAGGATTCTTGGTTAAAAACCATCCATTGTTTTAACCCTTACCTGCCAGATAAAGTGATAATTTGTGATTTTTCTGTGGGCCAATATATAAAATTTACTTCCACAAAATTATTTTAATTTCCTTTCACATATGTGCTGAAGAATTAATCAGTTGTGAAAATATTTTGTTTCCAGCATCACTCTGGGGAGGAAAGGGTTAAAACATGGTGGTGGTGAGGTTGACAGCCAAGATGCCTGTAGGCAAGAAAGCAGCAGTCTGGCAGGAAATGCACACCTCCTCTGTGAAAGACAATATTGAGATATCTCCAGCAAGGATCCAAGTACTTGCTAAGGCCACACCAACTTTATTGGCTTCTAATTTTTCTCAGCTTTTGGTTGCAGGCTGTTTTAATAATTAGAAAAAAATGTGTTAATAAATAATTACTTCACAAAATAATATCATAAATTACTGGACAGAATTTAACAAATTACATCTTTCAAATTCTTAAGACTAGAAAGTAATTCAAATGAAAAAAAATACCACTAAACCTTATTTTTATTTAGCTTCCGTTCCTCCCATCCCCAACACTTTTAAGTGGAACGGCCCTTAGTTGATCCCAGGGAAACTGGCATAATGTGAGTGTGGCTTAACCTTGAACAAAATTGACAATTCATCACTTCCATCCAATCGAGGAGAGTCTGGTTTATGCTTGGAGACAGACTGCAGTCCCCTGGTAATTTACCTACAATGTCATCTTCCTGGTGTGGTGGGTCCATTTCTTCCTGCTTGTGTTCGTCGGGAGTAAATGAGTTTCTGACATGGGATTGTGCACACATAAGAGGAGGGAGCGGCCATATGCCAACAATGCCCAAATGATGGGGATTTGAGTGGTGGGTCATGCAAGGAGCGTGTGTGTGTGTGTGTGTGAGCGACTATGTGTGTCACCTTCTCAAACCATAGAAGGCCGACTGGCGATGGTCCGCAAGTACTGTTCCATCTGACCTGTTCGCTCGAAGGGCTCCAAGGGGACCCTAGCGAGAGCGGACAGGAATGAAAGGATGTTTTCTGATCTCTTTCAAGTGCTTTTAAGGGTCTTTTGTGGGTAGTCATGAATGGCACCTTAGGTGATATTTAACCAGGGGCGAGGTATGTGCCCTCTGATCACAACCCTAGAAGGGGTGGTAACAACCACATTGAGAAAGGGTTCTCCTAGTAATATCACATTCTGCTTATTGGTTTGCTGTTGAATTCCATATACACATAGGATGAAAAACAAAGAAAACGGTGAGAAACAAATTTGCTGCCTAGTTTTTACTGCCACTGTTATCGCTTCTTCTTGTTCTGTTTGATTATCTTCCGTCTTTTTAGTATCATATCATACAGTGCGCATAGTCCTTCGTCTAGTCCCTCTCCTGTGATCGCACACGACGATTGGACGTGCCACAGATGGTTTTGTGTTAACTCGTGTAGACTCATCATTTTTTCTACCTCCCCAGAGTCTAGCGCCCCAGGCAAGTCTTGTTTATTGGCAACCACTAATACAGGAACCCCAGAGCTCTCAGGTGCTTTGGCAGCCTTTAAGAGTTCCACGCGAGCTTCTTCCATACGTTCCTTATCGACACTGTCTAACACGAAAACTATACCATCTGTGTTTCGAGTGTAAGATCTCCATAAAGGTCTCAGTTTATCTTGCCCTCCCACGTCCCAGATCATGAAACTGACGCCTTTAGATTTGCCTGCAGTTCCTTTAACCTTCTCACAGTTAAATCCTATAGTTGGCACAGTGTTGCAATACTGGTCGAACTTGAGTCTGTACAAAACTGTCGTTTTCCCTGCGGAGTCCAATCCCAGCATTACAACATGAACTGGGTGGGACAGGCTGTCCAATAGGGAAGACGTCTGCTTGGCAAAGTTGCTCCCCATCTCCTATGTGTGTACACACAGTTGTAATCCAATAGCCCCTGTGTAGGTTCTCTTGGGGTAGCGTGGGTACATTCAACCCCTCCGCCCCTCTCTCCCACTTCTCCGGGTAGCGCAGTTAGAAGGCAATCCTTGAGGGAGTTATACATCCATCTTTATCCGTCGCTGTTACTCCCACACCTGAAGAGAAAAGACAATGCCTTATTATACACCTGAAAGAATCGATCCACCTCCCCAGCTAACTAGTATCGTCCGGTCGCACCTGAGTGAGACTGAGAGGTAGGCAATCGAACGTCATCCAACACAATTGCAATTGTGACAACTTCAAATGACTGACGAAAACAATTAGGTAAATGAGAAATTCCAATTACTCACCATGGATTCACCTACGATCAAAACAATAGTTATGTGATTTCGGGAGCCGTCATACTAGGCAGAGATGACTACTATTTTACAGAGCTAAGCCAGTCCCGACCTGACAGCGGCGTGAGTAAGCACTGACTGGCAACTAGGAAACTAGGCCACTATGGATTACGAGCTAGCATCTCATTAACCTTATATGGCAAATCAACTGCCCAAAGCGACATCTATCAGCAGTACTGAATACTAAATATCAAAGTAAAATCGGATTACGGTGTGGCTGCGGTATGGAATTTGAAATTAATGGTACTTGTATTATTACATGTTTTCAGTATGGTTTAAAGAAATAAATTCTTCATTACAGCAATTGCATAAGTTTGAAATAATTATCAAATGGTATGCTGATTATAATCATCACTATCCATTTAGTGTATTTTCCAGATAAGAAAGATCTTGTAACTTAAAGCACCAATCGTGTGGTTTCGTGGCCATCCCACCCAGTTCCTGATGATTTGATTTGATTTTATTCGGTCTAGTAAGATGTGTATTACATAGCATTTGGCACACAAAAAATCATATATAACGATGACTGCTGTGCAATAGGATTCTAACCAGACACAGGATATATTCACTAAAAGTTAGAAACTTATTTCCATAGTGGTCCCAGGGGGTTCAAAGGATTTGACAAACCCTCTTCACAATCCAAATTACTGATTTTCTAGCAAGGTTGTTTCGCTTTTCTTTACATTTGCTTGGATGTAGATCTGTCTGTCCGTTTAAACAATCACCATTCATACAGCCCCCTTCATACAGAACGAACCCCTTTTACAGATATCCTGGAATCGCTTCTGAAATGTATGCCGTTTCTTCGTCACGTGAATTGTTTTTCACTAAAGCTTGGGAAAATGATTGTATTTATAACAGGCGACTAGATAAAATGACACTGTTGATTAAACCAAAAGAGCCTTTGACTGACACCACCGCATGAGAAGGTAAATGAACATTGCCAGTTGTCATCCAGATTTTCTTTTTTACAACTCGGTATATCAAATTAAACACTTGAACAATACAATACTTAATAATCCAAATATGTTGGGGGGGGGGGGGGGGGGGGGGGGTTGGACTCCCTAGGTTGATACTGACTCTACATGGGGTTGACAAAGTCAGAGTTCTGTGATTTTTACAATATTCTTGACCCAATCCTTTAGATGAACATTTTCTGGAGAAGTTATCGATTTTGGACATATATCCAGTTATTTTCAATACTAACTTTCTAAGCAAAGGTGAGCTTCTATTAAAAGACCAGGCATATACCTTCAGAGAAAAAAATGTTCTGGAATACCAGATGGAACATATACATTGTATGCTCAAATCGTTTCTGCTCACTATCCCCACTGGTAAACTCTATCTGCATGCTCCTCCACTTTTGAGGATAATTTGGGAATGCAGCAGAAAACAAAAAAGGGGTTGAAGAAAATTAGTGGCCCTTTCTATAACAGAGGGTATCGTCTGTTATTGTTCAACTACCACATAAACTCCGCTATGACTTGTAATGAAGCGATTGACGCACCTATTCGCTGGTAAACTTTATCTACCACTATGGTGCAGTTATGAACAACAAAATTAATATAGAAATATGTGAATACTCACACAGGCGAAATTAATCTTACAAAACTCTTTATATTGATACGATTTACGCGGATACAACTAGCTAGAGACCATGTATGGTTTTTCTACGCCCGTTTCTTCCACGTACTGAAAAATTGGAACCTAATTGGAATATGAAACTGGGACCCTGACTAGTTCCTAGATAATTTTCATAACTTAAACTTAATTGAATCCGACATAACGAAACTGGATACTAATTCTAGTTAAAGCTTAGATGAAGAAATTTGTTTTTATTTATCTGAGTTTAAAGTAACCTCTTTATATTTTTTTTCTTTTGACGGACCTCCATTTAACCTTAAATGTTCTTTTGAAATGAGCTTTTGTCATTCAACAATAATGCCAATATAACACCGTGCATTACAAATACGATTGCTCATTTTTTCATAGTATGTAATTTGAGAGATTCGCCTTGGGAGGGTTGCTTAATTTATTCATATAAAACAATTAGAACGATGCGTGTCTGTTTTGAAACATGTAAAACATATTTTCGCTGTCAGAGCTACTAATAACCTAATGTAGCATATATGGGCTATTTACTCAGCATCAAAACCATCACTTTGACTTTTTCACTTCTGTATTTACAGCAGAGAGACTCTATTAATGTCATTGTAGGTCCCTGATTTATGCACCAGTCAATTGAATCCCCGGGAGGGGGGGGGGGGGGGGCGGGATGGGTCGGGGATAGTGCACCGACCTTCTGCACTATTTTGCATAGTCCCCGCTCCCCGCGGCACATTTTTTTGTCACTAACCCCCGCCCCCGGGGCACATTTTTTAAAGGGGCCCTAAAGGCTCACATACATATCAGCTTATATGAGAGTAATACACTTCAAGAACAGGACGCTGCCCTTCTTGTTCTCTCAGTGATCCCATGAGGGGAGATGTTTGCATATTGCCCTCATCCTGCCCAGCCCCTGGAAGCCACTGGCTGCGGCCATGTTTTTCAATTGGGTGGCAGAGATCACTTGCTGCCCCTAGCTCTGTGCTTATCTCAAGCACCCCTAAGCTCCTTTGCTACCCAATAACACTGACCACAGCAGGGGTTGATGACCCAGATTCACAATGGCGTCGGCCTTGGCTCCGAGGAAGTGCTTCTCACTAATTACAATTTTATATTTCTCTTTGTGTGGAGCTCTTGGGCTTCCCTGTTTATGAGAGATGTTGAGCTATGTTCATGAACTTTCATATACACCTATATTGTTCTTCATGACAGGAAATGGTCACATAGAACTTTTTAAAGTCACTAGTTACAACTTTCACCCTCAGGAGCACGCTTAAACTCCTATACTAAGCTGCAAGCCGGTGTATCATATACTTCCTTAACTAAATATACCACTTTTTTGTAGTTATTTCCAATAAAACCGCTTTTATACTCAATTTTCCACTGCAAGTGGAAATCTTCAAGACTGTCTATTCACGGTGAGACAGAATCCCGTTGTAACTTTGTGACTGCTTTAAAGGTTAATGCAGAATGATTAGGGAACGCACAAGTGCGTTGCACGTACTTTTGACCGCCACTGACCACGCAACATGCGCAACCACGCACCAAATCCTCAGTGTAACAAATGCTCACGCGATGTCATGATTACAGTAGCGGGAAAAGTTGCCACGACAGTGTTCTCTAAAAAATATAAATTATCTGCATCTCTATGGGTCAACTTTAATGCAGTTTAGAATGTTATAACCGCCGCAACTCGTTCTACTTGCCATATTATTCTTTTAAAGATGTTGTGAAATGACGGTGTTGCGATAGCAGGGTGCAACACAGGTTCCAAAACATTACTTGCCGAGCATGGCAAGCTGCCCCTAAAGTTTACTTGCCCACGCTGGCACTTCCACTTGTCCCACCACCCTGTTTAACTAAGGTGAGTTACATTGCGAGGACTCTGCCAAATGACATTTCTTGCCGAGCGGGGCAAGTAAGGGTCTTGTTCTGCTGGCCAGATTGCCGTTTTTTGCCGAATTCACTTGCAACGGGACAAGTGGTTATGTTGCACGCTGGACAGGTTGAAATCGTAGCAATTGTTATGCCATTAATTTTTGGTCAATCACTACTCATACTGTGTGATTATTTCACAAATATTTTCGAGATTCGCGAGCATTTAAAGCTTTGCTTTGTAGTCATATTATAATTAAAGTGTTATCCTCCAAATTTTACGAGATTCAGTAATCATCAATGTGTTTGTTTTTGTTAACATTCTTTTTTTCCTCGTATTTATATAAAAAAGATAATTTTATACTAGCCACATTCAGTGCCGGTCGTATCATTATGACAATATCTCATACCATGTGTCTATCCACTGCTAGGCGGCAGATTAATTGGGCTAATCATAAACAAGTAAATAGGATTTTGGCATGAGCAGGATTTAGGTGGTATTCACTATCCCCGCCCCCGTGCCCCGTCCTATATCGTCGCTCTACTAGTTAGTTATGTCCCCACCCTGCGGGGCAGCATTTTGGTGTACTAAACAGGATAAGCCCGGCATCGCCCGGCCATTTCCCGCCCCCCCCTCCTCACGGGGATTCAATTGACTGGTGCATTCCAGCCACGATTTTGTTCACATGACCCGAGCCGTATTCAACGCGCCCCTAGCGGCGCTTGGAGGAACTACACTCAAAATAAACTGTAAACCTGTTCGGCAATCTAGTACGACAATATCAAGACAAGACAATATCACATCTCCAAAGAGTAGTATCTATAACTTTATAATGGAATTTAATTGAGGGCTATTTCAGAAAAGAGGGGGGAGGGGTGGAATGCGCTCCTAAAAATCATTTCAGAAGGCGGTAACCCGTGTAGGTTGTGTCAACAAAAAATATATATAAACATGGGTGTAGGGTTAGCTCAAATTAAGTACACTTTATCAAAGAACTAAATGAAACTTGAATGAGTTATTATTGTAATGAAAATGATAAAAAGACATATACTGATTGACATGGCGCGCGGGGTGACGAAATCTGCTGTTCCTGGTCAATTGAGATTGAAAATAACGGTGAATCAATTAAAATTTAAAATCATGGAGGATCGGGGGGCGGTGTAAAAGTAAAAATCAGAATCATTGGTGCAATAGGAAAATGAGCGAGGCAACCAGTCAATGCTTGAAATATATTTTCCTTCCTTCTCTAGAACGGGAGTGAAAATAATATTTGTTTCTCTCCCCCCCAAAACGGTGGTGAATTAAAAAAAAAAATCTTCCCCCCAAATACGGGTGTGAAAATAAAAAGTTTGTATTTGCTCTTTCACACTTGGTACATTATAGGCGGGTGGCCAAATCCTTGCCAGAAATGATTTCAGAAGGATTTCTATGATTATCAAATGTTTTGTGTTAGTATGAAACGTATCTGACCCCTGCTGTAAGTGATTTTGTGGTAAAGACCTATAAAAAAGTAGGATTTTTGTAATTTCCCACAACTTGAATGTCATCTTGTGGACTATTCCAAACTCTCAACTATATAGTTTTGGTTTAGAAAACTACCCAAGAAGATGTAAATATAGAAAAGGAATTATGTTTGAATATTTTCATGATATGATACGTTTTGGGGCAATTTAAAGAAAAATGGCATAACACAGGTGATTTTAGGGATTTGCTTCTGCAAGTTGGAATTTTCCTAGTAGGAACTCAAAACTTGCCACAGATGATTTCCTATGGATATCCATGATTATTGAATGTTCTGTGTTAGTATGAAATGTATCTGACCCCTGCTGTGCGTGATTTTGGGGTAAAAACGTATAAAGTGGTCGGATTTGCATAATTTCTCAAATAAGAACGAAAGTATATTATATCTTATATCATGATTCAAGCCTGATATTGTTGTAACAAAAAAATAATCAAGAAAAGGCAGATAAGGGAAATAAGTTATTTTTGCCCACCTATGACATGCTAATTTGTTCTTTTTGCAGTAGAATATTAAGAAATGTGTCATTTAATAGTCCCTTTTCAGCATTTACATTGACCTTTAATGGGAGTTTTCCACTCTTCGCCATTTAGCATTTCAACACCTAAGATGTGCCACAGGTAGATGTGATGTTTCATTATTAGAAATAATCCCATATAGAACCCTATAAGAATAAAAGCGCAGGAAACAAAGTCTTTTCACAAAATACTAGTAGTGGTTTATGAAGATATGGTTTTACCTCGATGATGTTCCCCGTTACGCGCGTTCATCACACATGAAGAAAATTAAAGCATTTTTCCTGAGTGTGATACAGCATTCTTCCTGAGTGAATGCCTCATAGAATAGGGGACTTGGCCAGTTGATGCCCAGGAAATAATCCCTAGTGGTGATTTTAATGATGACATATTTCAAAATCAACTGAAAGTGAAAAACATCTAATGTTTCCTTGCTGCGATACAACATTCTTATTAAACAGTTTAAGAAGAAAAAAATGCAGGAAGGTGTTCTTGCAAAAACCCAGCCTTCTTAATGTAATTGGGTGATTGCAGTTTTGGAGGGTTAGATGCAGAAACTGAATCGGAAAATAAGTAGTAATATGAGTACATTACTTGGTTATTAATTTTTGTAATGCAACCTTAGATGTATTGGAACAGGAAGGATGTATTGCCAAGCTTATGCAAGCTACAGTAATATTCTGGTATAATCAAGTATCAAAAAATAGAACTGATTTTAATTATTCAATAATTGTTGAGACCGTTTGGTGGAAAATTATATTTGAGGATAATATACAGTGGAACCGGATAGAGTAGCTCTGTACATAGAGCATTTTCACAGCAGTACCTGCATACTGTAACAGCACAAGGTAGCCCTGTAGCCTGTTACTATAAACATCTTTGTAGGGCTGCTTAAACAATGGGCTTGTAGGTCCGTTGGGCCAAGTACTGTATATTTAGGAAAGTCTTATCAAAATACATACTATGCTCATGGCAACTTATTATAAGGGGTATAGGTGGAAGGACTACTAAATGTTGGGGACAAGTAGTCCATCACTGGCTACTGGAATAGTTTGGTAATGTTTAACCATGAGTGATAGGAGCCCAATTTCCCAAAGCTTTTTTGCTAGGATATTGGGGGCATTTAATCTTTAGGCAGCAAACTGACAAAAGGTGTGGTCCTAATTGTGCAGTGTTTTGCAGCGACAACCTATAATCTGCTGAATAGGAAGTATTAAGAGAAGTGTGTTGAAAATATGAATAGAGAGTCAAAATGAATCCTGATTCATGCACTACTTAGAAATTTCGATTATCCTTTTTTCAGCCATAATTAGGCTATATTGTAACTAGACTAGGTTCCTAGGCTATATTGTAACTAGCCTGTTGTTAGTGATGGAGTAAACTACAGTAACCCAGTGAAAACTACCTAACCCCAAGTCAGTGGTCACTTTCTCACATGCCGTCTGGGATCGAGGAACAAACAAAAATTTGGGAGTTGGGATTTTTGTTTTTTCGTCACTTTTTCTGCCAAACCATGATTAAGTCATGACTAAACAGTTGTAAGTTGTTTAGGAAATCAGATTACTCAGCAAAAACCACTGCACAACTCCAAGTCACTGGCTACTTTCTCACATAGTGACTGGGATTTTAAAGATAAACGTGGGTGTGTTGATTTACATTCTTGAATGACTCTCACGTATATTAAATTATAAATGAAATAACATCTCACAGATTGATACTTATGTAACTGAGTGAGATATACCTGGGAATCTACTATTCTCTACCATAAATTGATATTGATGCTATTTCAATGACTCTGCTTCTTTATCTGTATGACCTGTGATGTCAGGGACCTCCATAAATGGAGCACTTCTTAATTTCTCATGAGCGCTCCATGTTCACAGGTTCCACAGTGATTGCTACTTAGGTACTATTAAAATGATCCATTTCTCATTATATCACAGCAAAATGATCCAAAATCTAGCACGAATGAGGTATTAATTCAAAGTTCCATAGAATTATAGAGCCTATGAAATTAAAAAATCACAAATATATGTTTTCACGTTTCATTACTTTTTCCATTAAAATGCCCAAACCCATAGCTTATCAACTCAGTTCCTTTACCAACACATTCTTAAGTGATTTATTTGGCAAAATTGGAATATAAGAATCTTTGCGTAGTCTCCAGGTTGACAGTTTAAGCCTGGAATAATACAAAAAATGCATAATTTTAAAGGATATTACCCAGAAATCACTCATAGCAGGGGCTACATTTAACCTCAACTACCACAACACACCCTAAAACCATAGGCATTAATGTGGACATATTTGTGGCGTATTTTATACATCTACATTGGAAGCAGCATTTTCCTAAAATTCCTAAAATCACATGCTTTTGATGTTTTTCAGTAAAATACCCCAAAATTTAGCATGTCATAGGTTGGCAAACAGAACTTATTTCCTTTATCTGCCTATTCTTGGTTAATTTCCTGCAACAACAATATCAGGCTAGAATCTTGATATAAGATATAACATACCTTTGTTCATATATGAGAAATTACAAAAATCCTACTTTTTTATATGTTTTTACTTCTTTACCCAAAAATTACTCACAGCAGCTGTCAGATACATTTCATACTTACACAAAATATTTGTTTATCATAGGCATCCCTATGAAATCATTTTTGGCAAGTTTTGAGTTGCTGCTATGAAAATTACACCCTCCAGAAGCAAATCCCTAAAATCACCTGTTTTATGCCATTTTTCAGTAAACTGCCCCGAAACGTAGCATGTCATGAAAAAAGGCAAATATGACTCACTTTCTCTATCTACATCTTCTTGTGTAGTTTCCCAAAATCACTCACAGCAGGGGTCAGAAATATTTCATACTAATACAAAACATTGGATTATCATATAAATCCTCACGAAATCATATGTGGCGAAAAATTACTGTGAAAATTGCACCTTCCAGAAGCAAATCCCTAAAATCACTGGTTTTAATGCCATTTTTCTGTAAAATGCCCCAAAACATAGCATATCATGAAACATTCAAACATAACTCACTTTCTGTATCTACACCTTCTTGGGTAGTTTTCTAAACCAAAACTATTTAGTTGAGAGTTTGGAAAAGTCCACAGGATGACATTCTAATTGTGGGAAATTACAAAAATCACCCAATTACGGTGATTTTTGACCAAAATCACTCACAGCACGGGGTGCATTAAAGTCACGCTAATGCAACATGTTCTAAGCTCAAAAGCATCCTCTTGAAGGAATGTGTGGCAAGTTTTGAATTTCTATGACGAAAAATAAACTTTCTATAAGGAAATTCCCCCAAAAAACATGCTTTATTAGGGATTCTTTGCATAAAATGTCCCAAAATTCCCTTATGCAGCAAAATCAGACATGTCATCAACCTGTACACCTAAGCCCACCCTATGTAGAGATGAATAAGCATGGATGACGACTTGTAACAAAAAAAAAGCCATAAAAAGTATTATTTTGACTTTTGGCCACCCGCTTATTAGGTTCTGGTGCTTCTTTATTCATATTCCACTTTGATTTGCTTTAGTCGTCTATTTTTATGGAGTATTTTATTGTTCGGTTCTCGTTTCCGCATCCGTATCCGTTAGAGCCATCATTCAAGGACAAGGGCTGCACCAGGTGCACGTGAACCTACCGCGCTCGGCAAGGCAGGTGGTAAAGTACAACTGCCATATTGAAGGGGAAACAGGGAATATGATGAGAGGAGCGGTGTCAGTTCTGGGAATAGCCCAGACTCTAGTCTGTTACAGATATATCTGATTGTATATACCGTGGGCAAGCAGCAAGCACATGTTGTACCTCCTACGTTTAGGCCCTGAAACAATTCGAGATAGAGGGACCACATGGTGACATCTATTGGCCTTTTGCTGGTACTACACCAAACGGCGTGTCACAATAGCAGGGTATGTTTTAGGGATTAAGATCTGCCGCTGAGCATTGGTGCAGATTTATAGCCGAGACGTAGGTGTTTGTTGCCAAAGCTGAGGCCGCGAAGGCCGAAGCTTTGCAACAAACACACCCTCGGCGAGGCTATAAATCTGCACCAATGCTCAGTGGCAGGTCTTAATGGCTATTATAGCACATTTGAGTGATAAAAATTTATCCTACAACTCTGTGGAAATGACACAAAAATCATGTTTTCTAATGGTTGCTGAGCCTGGATTTGGTCCCGGCTCAGGAGCCTCCTTCTGGATTTGGTCCCGGCTCCCTGCTGTGAACCGGGACCACTTTGGAGCCACAGAAACAGCTTCTTACTGTACATAGTGTGTTTTCCAAGCCCAAGTATTTTCATACCTATGCGCTATAATGACCTTTCAGGAACTAGACGTCTCGTCTACCTTGATGGTCGCACATGCCCGGTCATCATCTGGCCACTTTCAGTTAAAGCATGCATTTTGAGTAGAATTTAGCTATAAGATCGTTCTGACCAATCAATGAGCGATCACACATGATGTCGCATCTGCATCATTTATACAAGCTTCAGACACATTTTTATCCGTTCACATAATGCCGATAGTGATTTAAATGTCTGGCACGTAAAGAGAAATTGTTCTGACTAAAGTAGATTTTGTGAAAAATTGTTTTCTACATGTATTTTAAAAATTGAAATCAATCAAGACCTCTTCAAACCATATCATACTAGATCATGATTGTGAATTTGCGCTTAATTCCAAACATATTTTCACGAATCACGAACTGCCATACTATCACATTAGGCCCTGCATGTGCGCAATCGACGCATACGGGTGTTGCCGACCGCGAGTTACACGCCTGCGGTATAATCCCACTCAAAAATACAGATTGCCTATTGGCTTCAAGCAGGGTATATCAGTGTATCCCTGCTCTCACCCGCAATCCATGCAAATGACACGCAGTGATGTCTGCTCGCTTGAAGTCCGCGTGACGTTTGTCTATAGAGATGTTAGAAGTCGAGTCAATAGCGCATGTTTCATCTTTAGCACCAGGAGCAATATGGGCAGTAGACAAGGCCCTTTTCCAACAGTAACCAATGACACAGATGCTGTTCATCCTTTTGGTAACCAATATGAGATGAGTCAGAAACAAATGATTGGTTAAGGCTGAGACTATAGTAGAATGTCTATTCCTTGGGATCTAAATGTTGTGGTGTAAATAAATTGTGTTACATTTTGCGAAGCTTCTCCTCGCCTCGTGAAGCTTGCGGACATATGAAGGGATAAGGCATGGTAATGGAGAGACTGAGACCTGTTTAATTACTCGTGTAATTCCACACAGTTAGGCATGCTAAAATAGTTGTAACAAAGCCAGGGAGGTACATAAGAAGATCAGTGGTTTAACTCCCGGTCGCCAATTTATTCTATCTTGTATAAGCCTTGACTATGTAAATATTCACTGTACATTGATTGTAAGAACACACGTAATGAACTTCCTGTAATTAAAGTTTCGTTTCTATAAGATGTTTACTTTATTTTCATTTCCAGTATGTTCTTTGCAGGATCAATTTAGATACATCAAAAAAGATATAGATGAAAAGTAAAAATCCGTGTCTCGAGCATTAGATAGAAAAACGGGTTTCCCTTGATTTTTTTTGTTTGAGTCAAACCAACCATTTAAAATGAACCTTCAAATCTGAGTAGTATAGGACCAGTAGTTCTTAAGCCTATGCCATGTTTTTATAGCTTGTTTTTATTCATCTAAGCACTAAATATCCGCTCTGTCCACCCGCACAAAGATAGCTCAGTTCATATGTACGTTGAATGTTCTTACTTCACATCAGACAGATTTTTTTTGATCTTTTATGTTCAGAGAAAATGTGAGATTAAGAATCCCAACACATAAATACGGATTGCTTTTCGGAAGAAGACCACGCCCACTTTTGAAGAAACGTGACAAACTTTACTTTTCGGGAATGACTTGTAGACAAAACCATTAGTTTTGATATAGTGCTACTGCAATTTAGTAATGTTTGTTTGTAATTTCGATGGTTATGGTGTTTTTTTTGGTTTGTCACTCCTCACACTCTCAGCCCTCTCCAAGTAGAACCACCACGTGAAAAGTTTTCAAAAGTTTGAAATAAACCGAGGCCGCTGGGAAGGCTTGGGTCCCTTTGACCCAATTTCAAAACGAGACGGCGCTCGCAGCCAATCAGCGTAGAAATCTAACCGCTCAGTAGTAAACAGTAGAACCCACAACCGTCGTCTTTCGATCCAAATATTTCTTCACATTAATGTATCTCAGGATTTTGAAGCTCAGGAAGGAATTATGAAAGGTAAGAAATAGTCACTTATTGCTAATTTTTGCTTATTTGTGTTGTCATCGAAGAGAAAAATGCTTTATTTGTGACCTCGAAGTCTTCCCTTGGCCGCCTATATCATGGCGGTAGGTTCAAGTTTCCTACTCGCCGGGCTTGACTTGTTCTTAGGTTTTCCAAGTGAAATACTCGTTTAGTTTACGAAACATTCGAGATTCGTTGTTGAGAGCAGTTTATTTATTTATTGGTCCAAAAATGCTAACTTTATGATAGTTTCTTAATTAGTTCAAACTTTGTATACCCACTTGTAACCGCCCACGGAGTTCGTGAACTGGAGGGAATTCCTCGGCAAATCACATGCCCTACTTCTCCAATTACTCAAAAAATATTTGAGGATTCTCAGTTTTTCGTCTTAAAGTAATCATACTGAAAACCGAAGTAGTTATTTCTCTCAACTGTTTTCTTTTCTTTTGTATAGCTCAACGAATACCCTCAGTGACTTTAAACGGCTGACCATTTGCCTTCTTAATTGTTTATTTTCAAAGTTGGAAGTTATGTTCGTTTTATTTTGAAATGTTTTGTATTTGAATAAGATTCAATAGGTGGCATATTGGATATGAAAGGCCACTCTTTGTGAATTATATGTCATATCTACACCAAAATTTAGGTGAATAACTGTTTGACTTTATAAGATACCACTGGTTGATTGAATCTGTCTTAAGAGGATTAACTGTTAAAACCTTGGGGGGCATTCCATGTACATTTCATTTATTTGGAAGGGTAGACAGAGTCAGAGCTCAAATCTGGTGGACACCAGCAATGCTTATAACTGCTCGAGTTGTTCTATAAGTGGTTACTACAAAATCAAACTCCCAGCAGATTTTGAATAGGGAAATACATCATGTTTCTAACTGTCAATGTCTATATTGTTCCTCTAAATATTTTGAATCTAAACAAATGATGACTGGTACAATGACCTGGAGCTGAACTGAGCTACATGGTAGGCCTACTTCTGCAGGTCCCTTTTTAGAGAATGCTTGCAGTAAAACAAATATTTACATATTGTGATGACAGACATTTAAGAAAAGACCTTATTATGATAGCCTGTGGCTTGAATTCTTCATGTATTGGGGGGGGGGGGGGGGGGGGGGGGGGCATGGGTGGTAGGGCAATAACAAATAAAGAAGTGAATATTGAATAAAGAAACTTATTAAAGGATCTGTCACCTCACACCAAAAGTTTTATTTTTTGCAGATCAGTGTCTTAATTGTAACAAAATCATTACGGCGGTATTTAATGACTTTTTAAGGATTTTTTTCAGTCAATGTTATTGATTTATTGTATACTATAAATTGCATCATTCCTCACCTGCTCATGTGCACTCATGAACTTTTTCAGCCCTTTCAAAAGCACCAGTCATGTCCAGCATATGATTCTGTCATTCTCTCACATTTCTTGTAGAATAGCAGAACTTTTTGAAGAAATTTCAATCATGGCTTCATTTGCGTTATGACTAATATTTCCTAACACACCATCCAGGGACTTAGTCAGGATTTAGCTTGTGGGTGTTCAAAATTGACAATTGTGAAATCTTTGGGCATCCAATTTTTCAAGGGAGACAACAATATATCCAGGGGCCTATTTCACGAAAGTCGGATAATGGGTTAGCTAGCGAACTGCAAGCTTACCACAGTCAGCTAAATTCGGTTCACAAAGAATCCTAAGCCAGCGGTTATCCTGTTGCCATGACAAAATAAGTCTGAACGGCTAGCCTGCTAGGAGCAGGCTAGCCGTTCAGGATAATGTATAGACTGCACTAAATACTTCATAATTCATGATAAACATAAGCAAAACATAAAGACAAAACATGCACCTTAAAATTCAAGAGTTTTCCTTAATGGTGACACCAAAAGTGAAATATTTACCTATTTCTAAAGGTGTCTACGAAAGCAGTAAAGATAGACCTTTTCTAGCTATCTTACGTTAAACATGCACAATCTTCTGCTGCTCAAAACAACAGACCTAACAATGGTGCGGGTGCCGTTGGGCAGTGTCACATAGAGGATATGGCGCAAGATTCCAAGCACAATAGACAGTGCACGTCACAGCACGTGGGGATTGTGATTGTTGAGCAAGCACATAAGCGGCCTCATGCTGGCTAAGTTTAGCTAGCTGACTTTTTCTTTGTGAAACCAAATTTACAGGATAAGAAAGATCTAGGATAAACTTAGCTAGCTAAAAGTTTAGCTAGCTAACTGATTATCCGACTTTCGTGAAACAGACCCCAGATAACACACACATATTTACATAATGAAATAAAGCATAATGTCAATAAACTCAATATACAATGCCATGGGAATTATATTGAAGTGAAAACTTCACTTATGTGCTTGAAATAGACATTTTTAGAAATTTCTCTTAGAAATTTGTGGGTGTCCTAAAGGGTGATTTTTGAGGGTTTGTGTGTCCAAATGACACCTAGATGGCAAACGCCCTGCTGGCTAAGACTATGACACCATCTGAAAGATTGCTTGACATCGTTGTGGGCCCCATCATTTTAAAAGGCTATAGGGCACTCTGAGCTCCTTTTAAAGTTTCACAATATCACCCTGATGAATATTGATCTGCATTATAAAGTCATTGAAGTTCAAAAAATACAAATTACTGTCAAATAATGATTAGCATCAGGCGACCCCCAGGTAATCAATTATCTGAATATCTGTGAACAATCACATAATATTAAGATAAATGTGACATATATAGGAGATTCATCTTGTGTATTAACCTTATTCTCACACTGATGGCATGATGATAAGTGTTGTGATAAACGACTTATGTACCAATATGACAATATCACATTATATGACATTACTTTTTTTCTTTTTTTCAGTGCCCAGTAGTATAGGAAAATGTAAAATAGTAAGAAGACATCCTCAGGGAAACTTACCAGTCATCCATCGTCCAAGGACCCGTAGTGCTGTAACAATATGGTCGCTTCCAGAAGAACTCCTTTTACACTTGCTCAAGGGACTGCATGTCAAAGACTTGCTAAATATGAGAGCAGTAAGTATTTCATCTGACCAGGGGCTTAGCCGCCTATGTGTCCAGCGTGTCATTTGGACACACAGAACACAGTTTTTTGACAGTTTGGACACCCAAAAGTTCATGTCAGAATTTGCTGATGATGACTTTTCTTAGAAGATAGAAGATGTAGAAGCTGTAGCGTCACTTTTATAAGACACACAAAGCAGTAACTGGCCTAAAAAAGCAAAATCTGTAAATATATAGGGTTTATTTTATAAGTAGTACATCTACTTTGTACCACACTTTGGACACGCAAAAGTCTATGAAACCTCTATCTGGACACCCTGTTTCCAAATATTGGCTTCTAAAGACCATGCATCTGACCCCTTGAAATTTTTTGACAACGTCTATATCATTTGCACTTTAGCAGGCATTGATATCACCATCTCCTTTGTTCTTATGCCTCAGAAGGAGGACATCTTTATAATAGCCCTTCTGGGGGACTGGCTTGAATTTCAAGTACTTTACAGTTTACACCATCTTCTTTGGGCCAGTAAGGCGTCATTACATGGCGAGACTGGCAAAAGGTGGCAGGACCTGCAGAATCTGGAAGTAGCTAGTCCATGGACTGGCAAGAAAGAATTGAAAATAAAACCAGGGTCTTAGCCAGCATTTAGAAACTGGGTGCCCAAAATTGGCAATTGTAAATGTTTTAAGCGTTCAATTTTTCAAGTGAGACCAGTAGTCTCAGACCACAGTATGCTCACACCATAAACCTGTACGAACCTATTGAAGTAATGCCCCTTTCACACATACACGATTGTGAACACGCTTATTTCAGGCGTGTTCAACCCAGGCCTGAGGGTCTTAGCCAGGATTTCAAAAATGCCTGTCCAAAAAAGCAATTTCAAAAATTTTGCCCGTCCAGATTTAGCTACTTATCTACTTCAAATCCTTATACCAGCTACATTTAATAGCTTAGTGTGTCAAAAAGGGCATTTTACACTTCAGCTATCATAGCTATGACCTAGAAGATGGTTTGCTAGGAAAATATTTGGTTATTACACCCAAAAAGTCAAAATTGAAAAATCTTCATAGAAAATTTTGCCTGTCCAAACAGGAGGTTTTTAGGAAACTACCTGTCCAAAAGACAGGTAGGACGGGTCCTGGCTAACCGTATGATCATCGTGTTCACAATCGTGTTCGGTCACGTTCAGGCGTGTTCAACCGTATGAGCATTGTGTAGCCGAAATAATCGTGTGAAATTTTTGAGCATGTTCAAAAAATCAACACGATTTTTTTTGCTAATTTATGCACGCGTTGGACCGTATGAGAGACGTATGAAGAGCGTGTACAACCGTATGAAGGATGTGTTCGAATGCGGCCATACGACTGAACACATCCTTCATACAGTTGTACACGATCGAACACACCCTTCATACGGTTCAACACGCCTCTCATACGGTTCAACACGCCTCTCATATGACCGCCAAATTTAGTCACGTGATACGCTCGTACCCGCCATTTTGTTATTTACATATTACAACATGAAGGGGCTGCGGGGTATTTCGACCCAAAATACCACGGATAGAGCCCCAATTATTAAGGTCCATTTCAATCTATTTTAAAATCCAATTTGACCCAAAATCGTATGAACGTTGTATGGACATCGTGTTCAGGCGTATGGCAATCGTGTTCACTGTTTCTCATCGTATGAGCATCGCGTTCGACCGTATGACACACATATGGACATTGTGTTGCAATGTATGAAGGGCGTATGGATATCATGCTTAACCGTATGAAGAACGCGTACAACGTATGAGAGGCATATGAACGTTGTATGACACATGTGTAGCACCGTATGAAAGACGTGTTCGCTCAACTAATTTGCATTTTGAACACGACCGAACACAATTTTGTGAAAATCCAATAATCGTGTTCGATCGTATGGAGATCGAAGGGGTTTAAGGCACAATATCAATATACAATGTCATGGAAATTATTTAAATATTAGGCCTAAAAAAGAAATTGTTTGTTTCTTGTAAGGGTCCGGAAAAAATAGCGTCTAGGTAGGTCGGCAAAAACTTATTTTTTTGGTCAGAAATGTGTGTTTTATGCATGTTTTACGTTGATTGGGGGGGGGGGGGGGGGCGGAAAAAACTTTAGGGTAAGGATTTTTTTGGATAAAAACTTGTAAGGGAAGGGTTACAGGAAACAAACAACTTTTTGGGGGGGGCTTATGATGAAGTAACGAGGAAGAAGGAAGCAGATGTGCTCTAGATACTGTAGACAATGCTTATACTTGGACTGACATGCACACTTGTCAAGATGCTTGTTTTCTGTTGTTCCAAACTTTTCTGTCATCTGGTATAACTGTTTTAACTGTGGAAAGTGCCAATTGGCAAACAAAAGAGGTTGTGCTGGCTGTTCAGGTCAGTGGGATAATGAAGCCATTGTTTGTCAATTACATCAATTAGCGTTCAGGTAGACCACTCCTGTGCTGGCTGTCTGTAGGAGGGAGACTGCTGCACAGCATAGACAAAGGTAGAAAGAGAAATGGACTGTCATTAGATAATAGATCACAGGAATATCAAACCTTCAAAGAAGCATTTTGAACGGAGATTCTATTGAAGCATTGATCAATGCCTGATGCCCTGATATAAACTATGCTTAAACATAACTCACACTGGCTTCAAAGTAAACTTTTGGCCGATGTTATTTACTCAGGACAATCTTCATTTTGCATGGTCCAACAAACCAAACAATGGATAGCTACCTATTCAGACATGCAGCCCATTATATTCTCTGCCCAAAATATTTTTACCTGTCTAGAGTGAAATGACTATTTTATATGGAATGAGTAATTATTTTCATTATTTGTTATTATACATTTGGCACCATTTTGACAGTAAGATCCAGTTCAAAAGGAAAGTTTTATGTCAGACTGTCAAAAATGTTGGGAATATATTTCCTGATATTTTGATTTACAAACAATACTGTACACTCCGACAGAAAGCTCATTTTCAATTTATACATTACATTTTCTAACGTGGACAAGCGATAAGTGCACACACTTGTGCATGCTATAGGGGTGGTAATCAAAGCCTAGGACGACGACACAAGGTCTTCTCAAGATTTCTACTTGTGTTAATGATAACATGCTTAATTACATTCAAGTCTAATTTAGCATTTATTTGCCTCAAGAATGATTTGTTCATGTTCAGGTTTTGATTTACAAAAAAAAATAACCTATTACCACATTTTATCTTGACGAATATGATAAAACTCATAACAGACTTAGAAGGGCTCCTAAGGGAGCTTACCTCTATTCCTATTGTTTGTCAAGCCCACCCTATATCAAGGAGCCATGTTGTTTGACCAGGGGTCAGTCTCAATAGTCCTGAACTAATCCAGACATGTTCTATTTGCATTCTTTACATCACTACCTAATTTCTATTCAGAGAAGCCATGTTCACTAGCCCACTTGTCTCATGAGGGCTTAATCTGGATGTGTTAAATGTGCCTTATGTTTATCAGTTCCACCCCTACCTAGTAGGTAGTACCTACACAAAGAAGCTATACTGTCTGACTGTAGGCTACTGTCTCATTAGGGTTGAAGCTGTACATGCAGCGTTTATTATATTCCTTATCTGTTAATTAGATCCCCCCTTAAATCATTAGCTGGTTCATATATAGAGAAGCCATGCTTACTGGCTTTGTGTCCAGCTCCCCACCAACATGTCTCCTACTCTCAAGGGGATCAAGCTGTACATGTTTATGTGTATTCCTTATGTTTGTCAGGTCCACCCCTCTGTTTTAGTCTGTTTTAGAAGCCATACTGTCTGACCATGGTTCACTGTCTCCATAGGGAGTGACTATACAGCCTAAAGATTGTTTCTTGTAGCCCTACAATAGTCTTAGCCAGCAGGGTGTCTTGGTGTCATTTGGGCACCCAAACCCTCAAAAAATCACACCCCAGGACAGCCAGTCAAGCCAGACCCAAAATTTTACAATTGCCAATTTCCAGAAATTTTGAATGCTGTTTTGGAAATTCCTGTAGTGGAGTGGAGCTACCTCATGAGGGTGTACCGTAGCCAAAATAACAGTGAATTAGATTTACAACATTGGTTTTAAGGAAAACTATAGAAAACAGACAATTCTTACTTTGTTTCTGCAACTGATTAACCATGAAGCAGGACATGTTATATGTGTATTCCTCATCTGTTTTTTCAGGTCCACCCGTACATCAAGGAGCTGATAGATAACAACCCCACGGTGTGGAGCAGCATCAGCCTGAAGGATGCCTGGCCGTCCACCCCCAACATCAGGCACTTTGAGAAGGCTGTGGAGAACAACAACCTTGAGGCTCTCGTCAAGCTGGGAATGGCCTACCTCTATAATGAAGGATGTAAGTACACACAGTGGAACAATGCTTTCATTAGCTACAGGTCAACTTGCATATGACGAACCACTAAACGCCATATTTTTGGCTATGACGGACAATATGCTTGGTCCCAGTCCCATGCATATCAAGTATGTGTCATATCATCTCATATGTATATGACCGACCAATTTTTCTGGTCCCATTGAGTCTTTCATATGCAAGTTCGCCTGTATATCATAACAGTTACGTTTCAGTTCTCTAGTAGTTGAAATACATAATAATTGTTACATGCAGTTAAGTTTTTTTGTAACATATATGATAAAGCTTATCCCTGGTATTCTGAATAAGAGCTTTTTTAATGGGTGATTATAACCCAAGGATAAAAACCTTTATAGCTTTAAAGACAACTTTTGGTCTAAGATTTTATTCTGTGTAATAAATTCTATTCCCGAATCGCTATTCTTTAATCATGAAATTGTCTTATTTTTCAGTCTCAGAAAAGTTGGAAGGCAATAAGATTGTGAACAATGGCGAGCGAGCGGCGTCCCTGTTCTGTCGCGTGGAGAGCATGACCCCCCACCTTCCCCCCTTCACATGGCTGTTCATCCGGCCCCCCTGGTCTGCCACACACGCATGCTGCAAGGAGTGCGTCTTCAGCAACATGAAGAAATACTGCCAAAAGGTGAGCAAACCAAACCAGCCAGGCCAGTTTGAGATCTTTAAGTGAAAATAGAGTTGGGAAGATACTTGAAGGAGAAATATTAATCTCAACACAATTAACAGCTCTCCTGAAATATTTTGTAAATGATTTCTTTATTCCTATGATACTACAACAAACTATCTGTGATCCAGATGACACTGTACAATGTACAATATTACCTACTGTTTTGATCTTAGAAAATGTTTTCCTTGAATATTCAATTACTCAATTGTTCTAAGTGTGCACCTTTTTAAGAAAGGAGTGATATCTACATCATTTTCTGACTACTACGGATGTATTTTACCATGTATTTCAGGAGAATGATCCGTCTGTGAGCATGTGTGTGGCGCACATCTTTGAGCTGCTTGAGGGGGAACAGGCGCGGGAAGACGCAGTCCACTACATGAAGCAGGGAGCACAGAACGGCTCGTCCGTCGCCAGCTACCATCTGTGGCAGCACAACACACGCACACAGCAGCAGCAGCAGGTGAGAACACACCTACATACTCCTACAGCAAACACATCTTAGCCACAAACTTACTCATTTTCATTTCATTCATTCATTTATATTCATTTATCACACTAGGTAGAGGTTTTAGGACTTTTTGAGGCCAAAAAGGGCCCTGTATGAGCTTCTAGCTCTCATGTGTTCTCTCATGTATTGAAATTGTTTATAACTGTATCATTAAAACATAATTCCTGTATCATTTTGAATATATTCGCACCTTAACCCTATTCACCAAAACATCATGTATCCAAAAGGATCCTGCAACCTCTAGGCCATGAAAGTATGAATGGATTCATCATAACTTCATTGATTCATGCCATTAGCGCCCATAACTGCTCAGTTATTTTGCTGATATCTCCCTATCAAAAACAATTTTTATGAGATGTTTAGAGGAGAAATATTAATCAGAAACAAACTAAATATTCTCTTTTAAATTGTTTTCCAATTCATGCTTGATTTCAAGGTTATTTATGTATATAAGTATTATATAAATGGCATGTGTCAAGAAGATTTCCAAGAATGAGTAGATCGATTTACACATGTGCATGGATTTTTTGCATTGATATCAAAACTGAATCGTACTTTTTATGTTTTGTCTACAGTTATTTGATAATAAATATCGTGATCTTGACCCTGTATCATCTATTGCTATTTCAGTCCTCCCCAGACAAGGGCGGTGAGCTTGAGAGTATTCGACAGCTGCGGGACATTGCTAGCCTTGGCGGCCATCTTGATGCCACCCTCGCACTATGTAAATCCTATGCTGCCGGCAAATATGGAGGAATTTCATACAGGCAGGCTGCTGCCTTTGTGAGAGAATTTGTGCAATCGGCAAAGCCTACCAATCTGCAAGATATATTTGCATGGAATGTTGACATCACACATTCTATGAGGTACATGTCTTTTGAGATTCCTTATTGAAATGGTCACAAGAAATGCTTGAAAAAAGCAAAAAAAAATAATAAAGATTTAAAATGAATTAACAAAAAATGTTTAGAAATAAATGTTTCATTTGGCAGTAAGGGTTTCCCAGTGCTAGGGAAAATGTTATAACGGAAGTTGATGTATTTGAGTGTTTGGGATTTTTTTTGTAAACAAGATGAACTCCATATATACACGTTGTCTTTAATGATTTATTTGTATTGAAATGTTTCCCATATGATTCATGGCAGGCTTTGTTTATTGGGTTGCCGCCCGTCAGTTTTGTATTCAGCTTTTATTATTTTAATCGTTTCTTCGTATTTCTGTTGACTACTCTCATTGCTCTTCAGGTATATCCTTGTTGACTGGCTGGTTGAGGTAGCAGGCATGAAGGACTTTGCCACTCTAACGTTACATGTGGCAATCAATGTTGTTGATCGCTATCTGAAGCAGCATCAGACCACGCGCTGTAGATTACAACTACTAGGTGTTTCTGCAATGGTGCTCTGCTCAAGGTAAGGACAATTGTTTTAAAACACTCACATGATCGATCTTGAAAACTGTGTCCGATTCTTAACTCTAGTTACTACTATGATAACTTCATCTTACCTTTAAATACATACAACTTTTGCAATATGATTTCTTTTAATACCCAACGTTTAATAATATACTGAACTATATTGTAGTGGCTGTGCAGGATATTCTTGACAAAAAGTATGTATTTCAATTATATGTGTGAACCTTCCCCATTTAATTTCTTTAAAGCAGCGTTCCACTATATGTAAATCCTACTTTCCTGTCAATGGTCAGTCCTGATTCCAACTCATAGTAAATTTCAATGGGTTTACTGATTTCAATGTTTCAGGTTTTTAGGCAAAGACATTATTACTATCCGTGAAGCAGCGTGGCTAACAGATAACACTTACAAATATGAAGATGTGGTCCGCATGATGGGAGAGATAGTTGCTACGCTGCGCGGCAATATTAGGGTAAATTTGCTATTTTTCATTCTTACTTACTGCTGTTAGGGCAATGCAAACACAGGTTTCTTTAAAGTCTGTACCTGTACTTTTTATTTGATGCCCAGTACACCTGCATAATTGTCCTCTACTCAAATTCATTTTGATATTAATCAATGTTTGCCAAAATTTGATTATTCAAAAACTTATGAGATCATTGTTGTACTGGTCAATAGAAAGAGATTTACATCTCAAAGTTATAGTCGCTTAAGTGATCACATGTTTCTTTGTGACCCCTAATATCTTGATCAACTTTACATTAACCTCTTACCTCAGAGAATAATCTTTACTTTTGAACTGTTATTTCAGTAAATGAATGTCTGTCAATCATTTTTATGCTCAGTTAAGAGTGTGTGTTTTATGATTTTAGGTTGTGACTAGTCTGGACTACCTGGATATCCTGAGCTGTGTGAGCAAGATAAGTGGCCGCACGCGTTGTTTGGCAGACTATATCTGTGAGATGGCGCTGCTGCATACAGAGCTCTCACATTATTCCTCCTCAGAGATTGCGGCAAGCTGCGTGCTGCTGTCTCGCTTAGCAACAGCAGAAGGTACACTAACTCGTCCTTGTTTCACTTGTGTAGCTCTCTTTATTGTTTTGGTCTGTACTGGGATTTTAAAACATGGTGTATGGTTGAGGGACAAATGAGAGTAGTCTTTTAATTATTTACCTTGCAATATCATCCAATAAGATTGACACAATATAGCCATATAACAACTCTTTAAGTATGTATAGAAAACTAGTGCACCAAGTGTCCCTTCAATTTTAAGCAAATCCATTTCGCTAGATTCTCTGGCCATATTTTCTCCATAATGCACTTTGATTCATGTCTACCATTCCATAGTGAGTTGACCATTTTATGTGTATATGTATTTATTGTGCTACAAAACCTCGAGTGTAAAAGCTCATATGATAACCATACTTTCCTCTTGCTTGTAGAATACCCGTGGCCCAGTCAGATGCAGGATTTCACAGGCTACTCAGTAGCAGATCTCACAAAATGTACAGTACACATTCACCATAAGTGGTAAGTGAACAGGCTTGACAATATTTGTAAACATACAAAAAATAAGTCTCATCATTTTCAGTGGTTCTCTTAGTTCACTGCTAAATGTGACAGGTGGGACTTCTGGCTAGATTGTTTGGTTGAAGTGCTTTGTAATGAATATGCTGTATAGGTATTTGTTCATGTGGTCATTATATGTGTATTTTTTCTGAGTCTTGCAGAGAGTGAATTATTCATTTGTATAATAAAATGACATAAATATGGATTTCTTTTGTCAGCTTCGCTGAGAGTGAAATATTATATTGATTTACAACATGTGTCATTTAGTCCCAACATGTTTAATTTACTATATATCTGTAATATATATCATTCAGTCATAAGGTATATTGAGAAAGTCAATTATGTATATCATTTAGTCTTAAAACGTTGATTTCTTCTTTCTTTCTGTCAGTTCTTAGAGAAAAAATATTTTCATTTAATCTCCTGTCATTCGGTCACAACTTTTTGTTTGTTTCCTCAGTTTCATGGAGAGTTCTCTGGTTGATCACCGTGAGATCACGCTGCAGGCTGTCAAGCTGCGCTATAATGATGAGAAGTTCCACGGCGTGAGTGGCACGGAGGTGATGAGCGCGGAGGAGCTGTACAACATGCTGGGCGTACAGGAGCACACCCTGGTGGGCAGCGACGAGCTCAGCGTGCGCTTCAAGAACACCAAGGACCTCATCATGTCGCCCAGCAGGAACCACCCAGCAGCAGCAGCAGCAAGGTACTACACTACAGCTCTATAGCCTCACTAGCTACGAAAATGTTTTTTAAAAAGCTTTTCGAGAGAAATGCCCACTATTCGCGCACAGTATCGTGTACTAAAAAATACAAAGCATCAGTATGAAGTAGATTATCTACCGCATATTAGTTTTATATCTCTCTGCCACTATGAAAGTTGTCGATATTGCTAAAGACCCTGTTATAATTATAGCAATGGTTGTGCACTCATCTCTAGGATCAAATGCAGGCCTGTCTTAAATTAGGTTACCTGTCATGGTCATGCCTTATAAAGGAGAGAGACGAAACCAAGTGAAGTGTGTTTATTTGAAGATATTTAAGAATAAGTAGAACATATCCTCAGAGATCATTGTAAGAGGTTTGAATTGATTTAGAAGAAAGTAATTGCACATGGTCGTAGATGTTGCTTAGTGTTTACATGTGTATACACTGTTCGTGTTGCAGGTCGTATGCTGATGAGGTGGATAGAGAACAAGCCGGGACACCAACAATGGAGAGCGAGGGCTTTGAGTTCCTCAACGAGTCGGCCATGTCCGGTTACGATGGTGACAAGGAGGATGAGGACGATTCCTTTCTCGACCAAGAAGGTAAGTTTACTTGTCTCTCCTGAAACATTTATTCTAGTTATTGATAAGAAAGGGGCAAACTAAACGAAATGGCTCTTGACTTCGGTAAATAATCTGCATTTGCTTAAAATTTCTTTGTGGAATACATTGCAAATGCGCTTCCTGGTACTGATCAAAACTTGTACCTGTTGACCTTTTCAAAGACTAATATTAGCTAACTGGTTATATTGAACGCTATGGCATCTTGAGTTCTCCTATTTGATTTTGTTGCATCTAAAACTGTAGTCTCTTTGGAAAAGAAAAAAAAAATTCCCAGACCACAACTTCATGATATCCCATCTACTGCTAGAGATAAAACCGTTATTTAAGAAACAAAACAAATGATTACAAATGCATTTGGAAATCAAACTTAGATTGGGTGCAAATGTTAGAAATGAGTGCTTTAGTCTAGAAATACCCACGATTTGTATGAATTGTTGGATATAGGTTAATGTGTGTCAATATTTTGTACCTGTCTTAGCATTATTTTGTTTTGTTTTCTTTGTGTAGATTATGATGATGATGAGCAGGATCTGGTGAGTCTGTGGTGTGCTGATAATGGTGTGGCTCCTCTACCTCCAGACCCCCCTCTACCCACCTTCATAGAACTCTTCTCCCACCAGGGCGGCGCCACTGGCAGCAGCAGCAGCAACGGCACCGTCAAGCCACCCTCGCCCCAGCTCAGCCGACCGCTCTCCAACATCACCATCCGAGTGGCAGCGCCCCCTACCTCTCCAATGCTCAGTGACTGCCCTGGAATACCAGGAACCTCGCGCTCACCACATATCTCACTGTGCACTGGCAGCATCTCATTAGGCAATATCTCCGTCTCCGCTAACCAATCAGGGATTGTTATTTACAAAGACAGTGAAAACTCTGGAACAGATGACTTACATAGACATTCTTACAAGACACGCTCCCAGAGAAAACTCCCATCAAACTCTACTTCCACTGCTGCTGACCGCTCCGCGTTGAGAACTTTGAGTAACGAGAAGGGAGAGGAAAAACGCGCTCTGCAGGAAGTGTCTACCATGATGCAAAAGTCCTCATTTAAAAGGAAAAGCACGTATCCTATTGGTAATGAAAACAAGGCAAGAGTGATCTCAATATCATAGCCAAACAGACAGTATCAAATACTGCATGCAGGATCTCAGACAAGATAACAGCTGTCTCCAACAATCAGGAGGAGCAGATAAGCTCATTCTAGTTCTGATCTCCGTCTCTTTTGACACGTTTTATATCAGGACAGCAGATCTGTTGTTATTATGCTGCCCAAGTTGAAGTGATAACGTTATGCCAAAGCTTTCTTGTATGATAGGTGCCTGAGTCTCAGATGAGAGAAGGCTCTATGGTGACTGGGATTAAGATGTTTGTTTCTATTGTGCTCATCTAACCCGTTGTATATTTCAATAGCCATGACCATGTACCTGGTACAGTCAAATCTTGCACACCATGTCATACTGGGGGTTGGAGGGGGTCAGTGACAACCATACTGGATTAAATGCTTGTTGAATGGGGGGAGGGAGGGGGGTATGTTTTATTGTCTATTGCCATGTTTGATACCAGAAGTTATTGTTGTTTCTTTATAGTGATATATCACCTGCTCAAAGAAATGTATTTTCTTAAAAAGAATTAGAGAAAAATAGAGATGGCGCTGTTTACATTGGGATTAATACAGTATTATATTGGTCACAAAATTAGCTATTATCTTGACCGTAGAAATGACAGGATAAAACCATTTTTGTCATATTTATATATTTTCTTGTTATTATGAGTTGTAAATACCTGAGTTTCATGGGATGTATGAAAGATAGTGTGGTTGGTTAAATGTGTCATTGTATATTGACTGAATGAAGCATCTGTATTTTTATTACAAGATCCCACATTCCCTTTTATATTCCTGATGTTTCTCAGGAATGAGAATATGTGCAATATGATTCTCCAAGCTATTGCATTTAATTTCCTTTACTCATCTTAGAAGAATCGAGTTAAACATGCATCATGCACATTTTGTATTGAATAATTTGAAATCCATTACATACCTCATAGCATTACTTAGCAACCAAATAGAAGGCGATAGCGTTTTTAATGAGCATGTCAATATACATGACAAGATAATCTGTTTACTTTATTTACCCTTAAAGGGGCTTTTGGAGGGGAAAACAATCACTACTTGTGCTGAAATGAAATTAAAAAATTCCTTAATGAAATGTGGCTATAAACTTATTTATTGGACATTTGAAGCTGGGAGGTTTGTTTATCACCCATTAATGAAAGTATTCTAAATTGAACTGGTTTGCTGAAGTGATTTGAGGTTAAAATGTTAACAATCAATCAAGGTCAAAGAATGAAATTCTGTCTAATGTATATTACCTGCCGTATAGAAGTAGGGTGTGAAGAAGAGGTAATAAGAAGTTATGTAAGAGATTCAATCAAAACCTTGTCTATTGCTACTGTTATGTGTTCAGATATTTTTCTATGATCAGTTTTGCTGCAATATTTGGTGCATGGTTTTTGATAAAAAGCATATAATAGATGCTGTTTATTCCATGAAGTTAATCCATTGTACAGTGTACCTTTCTTGTACACACATGTACAATCCTTGTGCATAGTCTTCCCTTCCTTAATGGAGGAGCATTCCAGTCACATTCTAGGGAAACCAAATCTCATGATTATGATGCATTCCATTGTTGGTTGATTTGTCTAGTCTAGGACTTGGTTACTGTGAGACGGAACATCTCACTGCTACCTAGTCATATTGCTGTATATCCATCAAGCTGGAAATGCTGCTTTAATGGACTGCTGTTGAATTGTAGTAAATGGACTTAATCAAATAATTAAGTACTGGCTTTTTATCATACCTCTGAAATGCAAGTTTAGGATTTCTAATTGTTAGTCCAACAAATAAAAGGGTTCAACTTACTTTATGAACTTTGCTCAAAAAGTAATATTATTGGAAATGTGCGATTATTGGAAACATTATAGAACCTTAGAGCTTATTATACAATATATATAGGATGTGATTTTATGCAGGGGAGGGTTTAGTATAGGGAGGTTTTTGATTGGCTTAATAGTTCCAATTATAGGGGTAGATTAAAGTTAATATTTTATTGTCCTATACTACACCAGACACTAAATACAGGAGCTTAAGTAGTTATTACTAATGTAGGCTGGCCACATTAAGGAGAATTTACCAGAACTCCTTTTTTAGGTATAAGAAAAACAGCATTGGTAACAGATTTATACTGCAATACCTGTAAACTTTGAACAACTCTAAACAACAATCACAAATCCCAACTCATTCATTTATATATGTGTATAGGTAAATCAAATTTGAATATTTTCGTGGTTAAAATTGATCTGTGTGGCATACATTTGAATGTGTTTATAGGTAAAAATTGAGTTGTGTGGGGTACATTTGAATATGTTTTACAGGTAAGAATTGATTTGTTTGGCACAGATTTGAATATGTTCACAGGTAAAAATGGAGTGATGAGTAACCCTAAGTGTTTAACTTATAAAGGGGACCCACTATATAGGTGTTCACTGTACTGGTACCCAACCCTGCCATCATTCCAAGAGTTGTTGAAATGCATTTTATATATCTTAATAATCAAAAACCTCCAAGTTTTATTTCATTTTATATCCTTTCCAAGTGGTAGCACAGGCTTTCTGTGTACTAACATAGATGAGTGCAAGTGAGTTTTCTTTCCTTTGTTTTTTGGTTGTGTGTGTATATAGTGTTTGTATGGAAGCTTTGTATAGAATGGCCGTTGTACAGAGAGTGAAACTGGGCCTCTATTGTTAGTGGTGTGCATATGTTATATAAGAGACCTTTGGTTTGAAGAAAATCCAAATCATAGCATCAATATGTGATGAAATAGCAGGAACTCGATTATGGTTAGAATTACAGAATGATGCATTAAGTTTATTTAAGGAGTACTTTTCTTTCAATCCTCTCTTTCTATGCATACCAAATATACTTTGTGAAAATAGAAGCGATCCGTGACCCACGATTAATACTAAACTGACTTTCTACAATTAATGCTAAACATGTTTAACCATTAAAAGTCTGCAGACAGAGTACTAAAGATTTAGGAATTAATTTTATCTAATCACAAAGCTGATTTGCTTTTGTTATTTGAATATCTTATCTCCATATTGTCCCCCCCCCCCCCCTCAAAATGTTATGCAGAGGTCATTCCAGTTTAGCTGAAAATAACCCAGCTACGTCTATTCTTACTCCTGTTAATGCTAATTTACTTGTATATCTGCCAGGGTAATAAAAACAATGCAGGACTGTGTATTGACAGTTATCAGCTTCCAAGATAACCTTTTTCCTGTAACGGACACTGCTACTCGAGTATCAAATTTGTTATTTCTTCTGATGTCCAATTGTTAAATATCCTAAATTGATCCTTTTTTTAAGGAAAAAAGCACACAGCTATTTTGAGCGTGAGATGTTTTCTGCCAATAGCCCAATACAGAGTTAAGCAGCACTGGGAAAGGTTAATCTTGTCTGCTCATGAATGTTATATGAATGGCCAAGTACTAAAACAGTACTACAGCTTAAAAATAAAGCGTATTTACTACTGCATCCTCAACCTGTCCTTTCTTTATGAAAAGAGGCGTTGACAGAAGTGGTCAACCAAATTATAAAATCAAACATGCAAACAATCAAATATTTGGTACAGAGTATCAAAGCATCCCAAATGATGTGTCCCAAATATTTTGAAGTGTTCAAGAAGTCATTTATTTACATATATCTGTTTTAAGTAATATTTTCAGTATGCAAACCGCAAGCTGAGAAAGAGATATATTGTAGGAATGGTGGTGTCTTTAGTCTTACACATTTTACCTCATTGCATCTCTTTCTCTTAATTAGAAAAGTTTACCTAGTAAATCATTCTAATCAGCTTTTGTGTGACTATAGACATTCCTGTGCTGTGCTGATAATATTACTTATCCAAGCAACTTGAATTTAAGTTAAATATTTATTCGGCAGAAGTCTTGAGTGTATACTCCATTCCAGATAATGAAGTAGGATTTTACCATATAAATGAAATAAATTATACACTTTAGATGATATAATGTAAAAATCACTTATCAGCACAGCTCGGATGACATTTAACTTAAGATGCGTAGCATCAAGAGAATTGAAGAGTTCCTTAAAATGTGATGTATTTTCCTAACTTGATATTTGCCTAACTGTATAATGTCTAAGAACAGAATACTCATCCTGCCATGCCTATACAAGGTTGTTCTAGACCTTGCATACTTAGCCAAAGCTCACTCAAAGTGCTCTTCTTTTACATTGTAACCAGTTTAATAATTACCATGTTAAAACAAAACCATTGTGTGTGTTGTTTTTCATTGTCATTTTATTGCCCACTTTTCTGTGAGGAAGACCAGTTTCCCATTTCAATCCACTTACGTATTGTACATGTACACTATTATATTAATTTTAAGGACCCTTATGGGGGGTCAATATTTTCCAGGAGTTTTGATTTTCCAATGATTAATGCTAAACCAAAAATATCTCAATCCTTCACAGATAGAATAACAAAAATATTGCAACTATGCCTGATCTGTACACTTAATATTAAATTCTTACTTATGAAATCAAATGCGTAGTGGATACCATCGTATTCAGTCTGACATTTCAGGGTCTTTCCTTCTGAGGGTAAAACAGGCGAACTTTGATATGACGAACCACTGTACTACAGATGTAAGCTTGGTCCCAGTGCCATGCATATCCAGTATGTGTCATATGTATATGACAGACCAATTTCCATGGTCCCATTGAGTCTGTCCTATCCAAGTTCACCTGTATCAAGGTTTAACCCATCTGCACCTGGAGTGCACATATGGGCTGAAATGTAGTGATATTTAAAAAATATTTGAAGGCAGATTTTCATATACAATGAGAACAACACCTCTCAATGAAATATTTACCAAATAATTGCTTTGCTAACAAGAGACTTCCAAATGTGTCCTGCCATATGTGTGCTTCATACAGACAGTAGTGTCACCAACCTGGTGTCTGGGCTACCACTGTCAAAGCTATGACATGTAATTTCACCTGACTTTGATTTGTGCCTACCCCCCCAATGTCCCAATTTACTTCAGATTTTATGTCAGACTTTGCTCATCGCAGAAAGGTTTTGTTGCCCCATTCTTGTGTAAGTTGGTGTGTATCAGCAACGGGATGAGCCATCATCCATGAGCCAGCTTCACACCACAGTCCCAGTTGGGCTTGTCCCAAATACTCATTGCTCTTTCTCTAAACTTAATTAAACGTTTTCAAAATCATCGCCAAAAACAGACATGCATGAAGTGTGATCTCATAGAAAAGTTAATTGTGCAGTCAGTAACATTAGATACCGTATTCGCCTGATTAAGGTGATAATTTAGTACAGCAAGATCATCACCACTAGGTGGTGTCTTTGGCTGGCCCCTAAGCATGGATATCAAAACAAAAGATTGCACATAACGAGTGGTCACCCGCCACAAATCTCGACCTAGCAACTCACTATTGTGGTACGACCACGAGAACAAAGGACGGGCCCCTTTGGGCCCTCTGTGTTAAATTGGTCCCAAACAACATGGGTGTCTGCTTCGACCATGCAGATTCCTTCGAGATAGACCATTTTGACCAACATTTTCATCTCCTTTTTTGGCTGAAAGTCAATAACGATACGGTCTAAGAAGCTATTGTTTTAGAATATGACAGATATGAATCCCCTCTAGGTGCAAGGTCATGTCATAAGTACCTCGTATTAAGACAGGACCTGAAAATCAGCATTAACTACGTGAACCATGTGCTGTTAGTAATCTTGAGGCAAATGGGAACATTCAAAAATGTTTTTAACATACTCATCGTGCTGTTCAGCATGCATAGACGTTTGCGGCAACAATCCGCACATGAAAAGATCATTAATTTGTCAATAGTATGATCATGCGGCGAATATGAACAGTGAGAGCGTGAAGGGACTGCTGAAATGGCAAAATTCAGCGTTGGTTTGCAGACAGGGCAAGAGGAATGATACTGTAAAACTGGTAATGTTTGCGTGTAGTAAATATTGCGTTTTTTTTCATTTTCTCTTTTATGCATGTTTTAATTAATGCGAATCTCCAGATATACAGATATCTGAAACAGAAGGGACAGATTTATGCGTGTTTTAATTATTGCGTCCTCATGCATTCGCATTAAAACGCAATAATTAAAATCACGCAATCATTACCAGTTTTACAGTATATGATTTGGTTTTGGTTACTTCCGGGGGGAGATTTAACATAAGGAGACGATCTTTGGTGCTTGCTGGTCCCCCAATTTCTGCGAAAAATAGGGGGGGATACGCTTATTCGGGACTGTGCGCTTAAGGCTGTGATGCTGGTGACACACTCAAAATAAGACAACTCCTAGTTAGGCACTCCTGTCCCCTTTCTAACAAAAGTTATCTAATCCTTGCGGTCTTGGTGTTTCAAATACAAGTTTTCTTTAACTTAGCTGCTTGAGCTGACCTCAATATAAACAAAGTTTCAATTTTACAGTGTTTTACCTCAAATGAGGTTTTCTTGATCAATAAAGGTTCATTTGATTTATAAATACCATACATGTCTGCTAAATATACTAGGCTAGGGCAACTGGAAGGCAAATTTGGAGTTCCTGCAAGAGAATACCTTACAGCACACGATTCTGGTGGAAATTTTACTTACAAAAGTAGGTCAACCTGTTAGAGACTGTCTGTCCATTGTGACCTACTTTTTTAGGTAAAAAGTGCAATGTTTTTCTAATCACTTTTGTGTCGGAACATGAGTTGCCTTGGACTACTCCTGCTCACTTGACCCTCTGAACTTTGAGAAGTATTTCTTCTGGGCTATGTCATACATGTCTCTGTAGGGCGTGGTGCTCTCGCTGGGTGTTTTGGGTATTCGCAGCGCCCGTCGCACGCTGGGCAGCTTCAGGGCCAAGTTCTGCGTCAGGCCATACGCACTGGAGCACACCCAGTAGAAGCACATACACTGAAAAACAACCAGACGAAGCAATTAACCTTAATAATAGTAATGATAATAATAAAAATGATAATTATAATGAAAATAATGATAATAATAATAATAATAATGATAAAAAATAATAATAGTAATTTTATACATGATTCTGTACTATTGTACCCTTCCTATAGTTTTCATAAAAGCATTGGAATAACAATCAATAGACAGATGTCAATAGTCAAAATGGTTAACTCCTGAAACAACTGTTTTTATTTGGGTTTCAAGTTTAGTATGCCATCAGCAGCCTCAGCGGTGTATGAGAGCTCGGTCCTGATGCATGATGCGCATACACTGAAAATCGCCCTTCTGATTCCATACCCAGTTCTGCATGGAATTTCATGCAGCTTTGCAATGATGAATTTTTGATAGAAGATTTTGATAAACCTGGAATGTAGAATATATCAGAGAATGTCTTAAAGGATTTCAAGTGGACTTCAGCCAGGTCTTAGTCCTAGGACTGCTGCATAAAGCAGGGGCTGCTGGGAGGGTGGGGCCAGGGGAAGTCCCTGCCACCAGATGGGAGTACTTACACTGGGTACTGAAGCTCCTATAGGGACCATACACACACTCACACCTCTCTGTGTAAAACAGGGGCTGCTGGGAGGGTGGGGCCAGGAGAAGTCCCTGCCACCAGATGGGAGTACTTACACTGGGTACTGAAGCTCCTATAGGGACCATACACACACTCACACCTCTCTGTGTAAAACAGGGGCTGCTGGGAGGGTGGGGCCAGGGGAAGTCCCTGCCACCAGATGGGAGTACTTACACTGGGTACTGAAGCTCCTATAGGGACCATACACACACTCACACCTCTCTGTGTAAAACAGGGGCTGCTGGGAGGGTGGGGCCAGGGGAAGTCCCTGCCACCAGATGGGAGTACTTACACTGGGTACTGAAGCTCCTATAGGGACCATACACACACTCACACCTCTCATGAAGTAGGTGAGATTCCGCTGAAACCTACTTCGCTCCATCGCTCGCAGGTTGTGAAGCTGAAAGAAACAAGCAATTAAAACTTAGACATGCAAGAAACTTGATACTGATTATAAGTTGAAGATAACAGAATAAATGAAAAGCTATACATTTTATTTATTGTGGACTTTTGCTAAAAAATGACTGGCATTTTGTATTATGGTCAATTAACTACTTCTTTACTGGTAAGAGAGTCGAGTAACAGTAACTTAAGGCAACCTCTGGCTTATCCCATCAGATATATGTATTGCCTCATCAACCCCACCTCTATCACTGTGAGGTTAAGGACACCTAAAATATCAGGTAAGAAAGATATTCAATGATTTTAACCAAAAATATAAAGCAGCTGATACCCCAATACCCAAGTGTGTAGATCTCTCCTTCAGCAGAAAATCTACACAAGGAGAGGTATTTGGTGTACAATCAGGTCTGTTAAGCAAAGCATACCTTGGCTCATCAGATCAGGTAAACCTATTGTTTAGATGAAGCTCACCTCTATGATTGTGAGATTGAGGACTCCCAGCATGAGTGGTAAGATGAAGGTTGTATCAGGTACAATGAGGTCTGGGAACCACAGTATACCTTGGCTCATCAGATCAGGCGTCAGTACAGGACTCTCTGAAAACAAATAGTTCAAATGAAAACCAGTGAAAATAATATTCAATTTTGGCTGTCCTAAGCTGTTCCAACAACTACAATATTCATTACAGGATGATTTATGACTAAGCATATGACTTTTCCAAAGTTCTACAATTTAAAATCTCTACTAAGGGAGACGTGCCCTAAAACAAAACCTACACTATTTCAGTTATTGAACATACCAAATTTGGTGACAGTATTAGGTGACAGAGTTCTAATTGCCTTATGATATAAAATGATTGAAGAGTTACTAAAGAAAACAGCTCATTCAATGACACATTTCCATTTAGTCTCAGTAATACCAGATGTATACATAAGTATCATCAATTACATCATAAATGTTTCTAATTTGACTAAACATCCAGAATTTTAGTTGACTTATTGGTGATAAATTTATTGTCACAACACTAGCGATCAACCTAAAAGTTATCAATATCTATCAGTTTACCACTAAGACTAATATAAATCATAAATTTACTTAAATCAAAGTTAACTTTGAGTTGGATTGGGTAAAGAAGTATAAAGTTCAGCTCACCTACTCCTGCAAATGGCACCTTTCCACTCATGTTCCTGAGCGCGAATGAGACGGAGAGCCAGAGAGGCATCTGGAACCAGGCAACAAGACTAGCCTTGAACGGGTGGCAGTTATCTCGGATATACAGTTCTTTCACCAGTTTCTTCATCTGAAACAAATAATTCCTGCACTTAAATTAAACAAGATGGTAGAATTTTTTCCTTAAAACAGCCTTCCCAACAAAGCAGAGTTGAATTGCCTAAAGAAATGTTAAAATTCCTCCATTTTTTCTGCCTTTTAGGGCATGAATGCACTTCATGATTTTGCAATAATTGATTTCATGAAATATCAGGCCTGGATCAGAGGCAGAAGTCAGATATAACAATATTGCTTCAATGATACATAAGGTCTGTTAAAGATAGAATAAGAGCCCTATACAATCATTGAATTCAAGTCTATTTTATGTAGTGGTGGCTTGAGATACATTGAGATACAGAAAATCAATGTGCATGTGCACTTAAATGGAGGAATACAGTAATTGGAGAGCAGATTATAAATGGCAATCTTTCTTTCACTGATTGAGTCCCTTAAGGTTGGGAATCGGTTGCAATTTCATGATAGCTATTAAATCAGTTGCAGCCAACCGATCTTTGCACTATTTCAGCACCCACTCTAACTTCGTTTTGTAGTGTTTTGGGAGTTTAGTTTCATAGCAAGGAAGCTGACAACTTGACGGTTATTTAGTCCTATTTTTTGTAGGTGTCAACTTGACTGATTATCATCGATTGCCAGTTTCATGATTGATAAATTGGTAAAAAAGAGGCAACAGAGTAAGCATCGATTATAATCAATGATCGGCCCAACACTGTAGTTTCTTTCTAAAGTAGTGTCTAAATGCTATGATATTTAACAGTGTAACTTAGTAACAAGTTGGAATTTTGAAAAAACTTACCGGTGCAACTTAGTAACAAGTGGGTATTTGGAAAAAAAACTTTGACGAAAACATATTGGCAATAAACATTATCCCTTTAAATATTTAGAAAATGACATTTATGGCAATACTTACAGTTGCATTATACTTGATTCTTGCTTTATTATTGCTCCATCCAAAATCCTTGATAGCCTTTCTAACTTCCATTTTGAGTCTCTTAGTCAATTCTGCCAGTTCTGGCTGCAACTTCTCTACACGTGCCATAATCACAGCCGAATATGTTGCCAGCGGCAAAGTGACAACCGTCCGAAGTGCCACAGCTGTCAGGGCTATGGTGGCCCACCATGGTAGCCCTGTGCTAGTGTGGACAGCTTCCAATACACTCTGGGCACTTCCTATTGGTCCAAACTCTGGAGAGAAGTACTTGACATAGGTTTCTTGTGAGATATGTCTTTCTGGTATTATAAGTAAACTGCCATTTCGATGGTTGTTTTTTGAAAGAAAGTTTTTGTCATTCAAGTTATAAGAAGCTAAGGGATACTGACATCTTGAAACTATACTGTAGTTGCGCAGTTGACATGTCTTTGATAGCACTAGGAACCTTGGATCCAGTTTTAGCAGAGGTGCCTGAAAAAAATGTTCATTAAAATATAATTGTGTATCATCCTCATATCATCAATCAACCAATAAAATATTAGATAATTTTAAAGGTTATTGATAGGATTTATTTCCTTACAAATAAGGTCTGACTTTGAGCATTAAACCAGGGTTACAATTAGTGGTGGGATTCAGCTGAACCCACCGACTATCACCAATTAATCAGTTCAACATATTTTTATGTGAATGTTTGTTTGTCATAGCTTAAGTTCTGCATGTCTATTCATCATTTTTTTGTTCGATATTAAATTATCTATTCTATCTTGATATCAAAATTTCTTAGTTTTGCTTTATGCTTTTAGGGATTATACATGTAACTATTGCAGGTTAGATGTACTTGTAATTTGTTTTTAATAAGTTTTCAGCCGAGCGAGAGGTAGCTAGTACCCATGGTGACAATTTGACGACAGTCAATCATCAGCCCATCACTATTTACAATCATTGCAAGTGTCAGATTCTTTTAAGTCAAATATCTTGATAGCGAGCGAAGCTCGGAAAGGCTGCAGGCCATTCGCGGAGCTCGCAGTCATGCAATAGCGTGTGTGTGTCGTCACATAGAAATCCATACAGGAACCCAGAAAGTCGTCGTGACACCACGTGCATTGAGCGTTTCCGGTTTTGGATCATCCTATGTAGTTTAAGTAACGACCAATTTGATTGGTCAGCAAGCATACCATATAGCAAAACCGCTGTCATTGGATAAAACGTTGAATTATTCATGTGCATGATGAACGTGCATTGTTGTGGGTAAATTCCCACGGACTGTCAGCTTCGCAGATTAAATCTAAATTACTCGCCTATTCATGGGTTAATTTTATTGTGGTTTAGATTGTTAGAACCGTAAGAATTCATTCTACTGGCCTATTAATAATCTTTTAAAATTGGTTGCGATATGTATAATTGAAATTATATATTTGACGGTTTAAAATTGTTATAATTTGTATGCCAAAAGCTGCAATAGTGGTGGCCTCTACCATATTCATGTTAAAATAAAACTGAATTACTTCCGTCTGACAATAAAAAATCTCGCATGAAGTGAACATCACTCTTTGCTTTAAGAGCGCATTTTGCCGCCATGTCTTTTCAGATTTCAAACATTGCTTCATCACATAATAAATATGGATTGTTTCCCTTAAATTATATCAAAACAGCGTTTTGACCGCGCCAATGATGCAGCAACACGCGAAACTATGCAACAATTAAAAAAGACGCGTGCGCTCAATGGTCACGTGACCGTGACATCATGATTACAGAGGCCGGAGAGATGCCACTGGAACTGAATGGGTTGTACGTTCATGTTTGAATAAATTACACTCCTTTCAGTGAATCAATTTCAATGCGGTTTGAATCGTCAGAACTGCAATAATTAAGTCCACTTATCTCTTTATTCTAGTTAAAATCTGTTGGGGATTGATGATTTTGCAATAGGTTGAAATTGTAGTAATTTTATGCCATATTTTCGGTCAATCGCTACTCTCATACTGTGTGTTCAAATATGAAGCTCATATCAAGGTGTTTCAAATATGTTTTCGCAATTTACAAGCAAAGAATGATAACATGAATAACAAATCCGTCATCTTGTGACTGAATTTGAAGGGGGAATGTATAAATAGTTGAGCTGCGCGAGCATTTAAAGCTTTGCTTGTCATATTACATATTTTAATGAAATGATCTTATATCAAGACATCTCCAAAGTTTCTGTTTACATTTTTCACAGAAAAGGTATGCCTCTACTGAGTCTGTTCTTGCTGAGATTGACATTATTTAGAAATTAATGAATACTTTTTGAAATTTAGCATTATAGTATTATATTATAGTAGCGAAAGGATTAAACGCATATACTCTTTTTGTCTGTTATAACAGAGGAATTACCCATCTGGCTTAACTGATCAGAAACGCGTTGCTTATAAAAACGGCCATGTAGTACTTTGCGACCTCAATTCTGGTATTACCAGAATTGTTGAGATAATTTTGCAATTCTAGTACGTACCAGAATTGTTCCCTGCAAACAATTCTAGAATGTACCAGAAGTGTCAGAACAATTCAGGTATTATAAGTGTACCAGCATTGTTGATTCAGGCAATAGTGGGACGTACCAGAATTGTCCGAGAATTTTTTACCTGCCGGCTAAATGGTGCCGTTGGTCACATAATTTGTTGTAATGTATCGAGTAGTTCCGGAAGAAATGAATATAAGTGGCAAAGTTCTTAACTTACGGCATCATTCAGCAAGCAATGGGAAAATAATTCACAGACAATTCTGGTACATCCCAGATTTGTAGTAACAATTCTGGAAGAAAACGTGTACCACAATTGTATAGTCGGACAATTCTGGTATGTACCGGAATTGCACAATTCTGGTACGTTCTAGAAATGCTAAATCTGATAGCGAGCGAAGCTGGCGCGCTGCACGAAGTGCAACGAGCGCAAGCTCGCAGTCATGCAATAGAGCGTGAGCGTTTATGACGTCACTAAGACATACATACAGGGACCCAGAAAGTCGTTGTGGTCCAACAATATTGTCCCTCGCGCAGCCGATTTCCGGTTTTGAATGAAGTTTAAGTAACGACCCATTTCATTGGTCGACAATGACGTAATGTACAGTACAATAACAAACAAGCCTCCCATTGGATGAAATGTATGAATGAATGTGCGTGAATGAAAGTCTAAGTGCATTGTTGTGGGTGCTACTTAATCCTTGGATGAATCTAAGCTATATCCACGTTAAAACTGAATTTCTCGCCCATCCGTGGGTCAATTCTAATGCAGTTTAGATCGTTAGAACCGCCAGAATTCATTCTACTGGCCATTGAATTATCTTTAAAATTGGCTCGCTTCCTGGCCATGCCACGCTGTGGCCGCTACTATATCCACGTTAAAACTAAATTTCTCGCCTGTCTGTGGGTCAATTTTATGTATTTCTTAGTGACGTCATATACACTCACGCTCTATTGCATGACTGTGACGTTCCGCGAAAGGCCTGCGGCCTTTTCGAGCTTCGCTCGCTATTAAACAATTCTGGTACGTACCAGAATTGCATAATTCTGGTACGTACCAGAATTGCATAATTCTGGTACGTACCAGAATTGCATAATTCTGGTACGTACCAGAATTGAGGTCGCAAAGTACAACATGACCATAAAAACTACAGAGTGAGAACTTTGGGGATTTACTTCCTTTTCTAAAAATTCCACAACTACATGTAAGTCATCTGACACTGACAGGTGAAAGTAACATTGAGCGATAATAAGTGAAAAAGAGGGTTACCTTTGCAATTTTTGGATAAATTCTCAAACTTAGACATGCCATTTCTTTCAAAGTGAGCAACACATTTGGAGTATTTGTTGAAAATTATTTTGATATGCGATCACAAGGAAACACTTCGCCAGAAAAAAATGCTGGACTTAATTAAATTTGTCCTTGTTGACCTGTCTGCTCTTCCTAATCACTACATCCGATAACCCCGCGCTTACCACTAGACGTAAAAATTAGAATCCATATATGGATATTATTGCCATATATGGTTGCAACTTCGGCCGACATGATTATAAGCCGGCGTATACACGAGCGCTATTACACACTTCCGCACTAAACATTAGCCAGTGGGGATTCCCAGTGAGTCGGGAAATATCCCTGAGCTAGGTAGTGATACTTCATTTCTGGACGATTTCCCACTTACTGACACTTACTCAGACAGACAGGTTCAGCTGGAGGACAAAGAGAGCAAAATGAGCGACGCAGAAATAGAAAGTATGTGATCCAACAATTTTTCATTAGCCTGTTTATGATTTTACATTACAAAATTAGTAATAAAATGATAGATAAGATTAAGAAGATGTATATTTCATTCATGTTTATTTGCATAATAATGTAATTTATTTTGATCAATATTTGTAGACGTGACATCACGTTTCAAGTCTTTCATTTATATACAGATTTTTTTTATTTTCTGTTACTACGACTATAAGATTATATTTATACAAATTATAGCAGGGTCCAGGCCGGACTTCCAAATATATACGTCTGTAAGTATAGGAAAAGGAGTGTGTCAATGGTGATCAAAGGAAATGGATGGGATTTTCGTTTGATATCTTTTATAGAGCATTAAATAGGAGTTATTTTATTGCATCGAAGGTTTCTTTTACATAATATGATGCTGGCATGGCCAGGAAGCGAGCGAAGCTTTGGATTATTTCATTTTTTTTTTTACTTCTGACCAAAATAAAGCATTGATTGACCTAAAATTAATGGCATACAAAACATTACGATTTTAAACTGTCTTAAAATTTATATTTCGCAACTGATTTTGACGAGAATTCAATGGCCAGTATACAATGAATTCTGGCGGTTCTATCGATCTAAACCGCATTAAAATTGACCCACAGACAGGCGAGAAATTAAGTTTTAACTTGGATATAGTAGCGGCCACGGCGTGGTATGACCAGGAAGCGAGCCGAGAATTGAGCCACGGACAGGCGAGAAATTCAGTTTTAACGTGGATATACATGTAGTAGCGGCCACTTTCATTCATATTTCGCAACTGATTTTGACGAGAATTCAATGGCCAGTAGAATGAATTCTGGCGGTTCTATCGATCTAAACCGCAATGGTCAGTAGAATGAATTCAGGCTGTTCTAAACTGCATTATAATTGAATTGCATTCATATTTCGCAACTGATTTTGACGAGAATTCAGTGGCCAGTACAATGAATTCTGGCGGTTCTATCGATCTAAACCGCAATGGTCAGTAGAATGAATTCAGGCGGTTCTAAACTGCATTCGAATTGAGCCACGGACGGGTGAGAAATTAAGTTTTAACGTGGATATACATGTAGAAGCGGCCACTTTCATTCACGCACGTTCATTCATGCATTTCATCCAATGGGATGAAATGTAAGTGTTTGGTATTATTGTACTGCACATTACGTCATTGTCGACCAATGAAATCGATCGTTACTTAACGCCTAAAGAAATCCTCCAGAAAGGAAGTCGTCCGCACGTTGAGTGATATTGTTGTCCCGCACGTTGAGTGATATTGTTGTCCCGCACGTTGAGTGATATTGTTGTCCCGCACGTTGGACGATATTGTTGTCCCGCACGTGGGACGGTGACAACTTTCTCGGTCCGTGTATGTATTTCTTATAGTGATAGTGACGTCATATACACTCATATACACACACGCGCAATTGAGGGATTGCGAGGCTTCGCGAAAGGCCTACGGCCTTTCGAGCTTCGCTCGCTATTACACATATCATATATATGTGGAGATTGTCAACTCCTCCCACCTCTTAGATCTCCTCCCCCAAACCCATTTGCAGACCGAAGGATGTCACCATAACCCTTCCTTTCAGTCCTCACAAATCAGTAGACTTAATGAAGACTAATTGGCTAATCGAGATAGCGAAAGATTTTTTTTTGGCCTGTGTATTATATGTATTGTATATTTTAGAGATGATATTTCATGTTATCAGGCTATATATAAGACACCTGTTGGGTAAATTGTTGCCTGTATTTGGTACCAGTTAAACAGCCCAACTCCAATTGATTCAGAAACTAGATATTTTAAGACATCGTAAGAATCAATCCTGTCCATACATACACACTGTGTGAGGAAATGGTAGTCAAATTCATCATTTTTATATACATTTGTAATACTTATTCCTTAACAGAGGCAGACCCAGGATTTGAGAAGGGGGGGGGGGGGGGGTTCGATGTAGTTCCGAAAAGTGACACTCACAATTATTTATGAAAACACCACCAGGAGTAAACTGCAGAGCTAAACATAATAATTTCATAAAAGATATAAAAAAAAAAAAAATCTAATAAGAGATATAACAAAATACATAATAGAGTATGAGTGAAATTTTAATTGAAACGCAATATTTCATATAAATTATGATATGCAAAATCGGATTTGGTAATGGCCACATTGCCCTATTTTTTGGTCGCAAGATTGAACGGACCTCTTGCACTTTCAAACATTTAAGAAATATACATTGTATTTTACCTTTTGGAGAGATTTAATAATGTGAACACCCTGGGGATGAGGGGAAGAACTTTTGCCCACTATGCTTGATTGATGTTAGCGTAATTGCGATACATGCATCTGGGGGGGGGGGTTCAATTGGAGACAGACTCTTTCATTTGTGATATGACTAAACACCAGTCATGAGAGTCATTCAGTAAATTTCCCTTCTGCGCTCGTCGAATTCTCAGAAATCAACACTTTCAGTTTTTTTCTAATTTGGCTGAACCATTTCCATTCAACCTTTTTACAAATAATACTCTTCAGATGCAAATGGGTTAGGCCACCTCAAAAGGTGTTAAGATGTGGTTATTCATCTATCTGTTGGCTATTAGTTAGGTATTATCCATAGGGCTTGGAGGAATCAAGTGATCTAGAAGTTTGAGAATCAACAACCCCCCCCCCCTTCCCCTTCAGCTAACAAACATCAGGTTTTCCAAGCTAGTTTTTAGTCTGCAAACAACTGGACTGGACTGTCTATATCCGCTGTGACCTGTGACCAGTGACCTGTAATCTATATATCTCTGGCTGGACTAAGGAATCAAGTGATCTAGAAGTTAGAGAATCAACGAACCCCCCCCCCCCCCCCCCCCCTCCCCCCTCCCCTAACAAACATCCGGTTTTCCAAGCTATTCTTAGTCTGTAAACGACTGGACTGTAATTATGTATCCGCTAGACTAAGGAATCAAGTGGTCTAGAAGATTGACAATTATCGAACCCCCCCCCCCCCCCCCTCACCTAACAAACTTCAGGTTTTCTGTATCCGCCGGTTCACGGCAAATAATCCCCTCGAGCAGGATGTTCGTGCACTTGGTCTCGGACCGATACCTGGCTGACACCAATCAGCCTTTTGCCTACTCAGGGCCTGGGGAAACAAAAGACGTAGACAGAATTGCAAATTGCAACTGGTGGCCGAGGAAGGAAAAACAATTAGTTTTGATGTTTTTCCACAAGGGGTGTGGTGGTACAAAATGACTCACCAGCCAGGGGGGGTTCGGACGAACCCCTCAAACCCCCCCTGAATCCGCTCCTGCTTAACCATGTGCAACCCCAACCACCCCAAAAAAGAGGAATAAATGAATAAAATAGAAATGAAAATATAAAATATGTTGATCAAATAAAGAAATAATTATTACCCTAACGTTTTCTCCTCAGTGTTACTATGACATTCATAATGATACTGAGTCATGCAACAGAGTGAAACATGATACTGCATAATTCAGGTCCACTAGATTACCAGTAGGTTATCACAACTTGTTTATCTCATATCTGACCTTCTGAACTTTGAGGTCTACAGTCACACATGTTTTAATTACTGAAATGCATTGGTTAGCCAATGATTTTCATATTGTAGTATTTTTTGTTCGGGTATGGATGTACATCAATGAACCATGTCCTTAGTCAGTATTTCTATTTTGTGAAAATTACTTTAAGCACATGCAATACATGATAAGATTGAGATTAATTTGTTGCATTTACCTATGCTGGAAGTACAAGCAATCATCTTTTGTGGATGAACTGAGTTTTACATGCAGCTTTAGCTTTAGCTATTTTTTTTCAGAAAAAATGGGGGGGGGGGGGGGGGACTCGCTTATTTAGGGTACAATTAAACCTCAGTCATGTCCTAGAAGATGGTTTGTTAGTTTTCTTCATAAAAATGTTTGCCTGTCCAAAAAGGAGATTTTCAGGAAACAGTCTGTCCAAAGTGACAGGCTGCACAGGTCCTGGCAAAGTCCCTGGCCCTGGTCGGTGCACACTTGCAATTAAGGAAGCCATACTGCCACATTCAGAAAATAAGGAATGATACCAGCTGGGCTCCAGCGAGACACTAGCCCCACAGTCAATGGCTACAGAAAATTGTGTTGGGCTATAATAATATTTGTAGCCCGGCTGGCTATGAGAAACGTGAAATGTTATGATCATGCTCAGAGCAATATCAATTATACAATCAGTTGAAAAACACCATTTGACACATTAGTTGTCCTTTGGTACAGTTCCAATATGCAATAGAATAGTAAAAAGATACACCTTACAGTCCTTCAGAAATTCTTTTTAAGGAAGGACTGCAGCATCTAGAAAATCTAGGGCTATGAGATCTTGGGTGGGCCTATGGCTTTTTCAAAACCTGAAGACCGGTGGTCTATTAGAGTTTTTAACTGAAGCCTGACGCCTATACACATACTAGTCCAGAATGGACTGGTCTTTCACTTTTACTCTTCTCAAAAACCACTTATTTTCGGAGATGAATTTTGTGTCATCTCATTAGCAGTCAGTGCTCAACAGTACCTGGCCAACCCGGGTAGTCATGTGGGACAAGTTGGACCTAAGATCAGATAGTCCCGCCAGGCATTCAGGTTGCCCGGCCAATTTGATAGCAATCACCTTGTATATTCTTGACAATATAGAGTTTAGAGACAATAAAGATTTTCTTAATTTTTTTAAAACTTTAGGTTTGATGTTATTGCTGTATATTTTTCTAGCCCATTTTATTGCCGCCTTTGCCCATTATGATTTTTCAAGGCTGCTGTCGACTATATTATATTGTTATTCAAAATATCCTGTTAGAATTCAATGAATCTACCTCTCAATTTCCATTCTAATGTTATACAGTCAAATAGGGCAAGTTGAGGGCTTGTTTAGCTTGCCCAAAAATGCTGTTTTTCCATAATTAGATAGTCATGACTATGAGGCTCTGTGTTATGTCGAGCCCTGGCAGTCTTCGTCAACAGGTTTGACCCTGCATCATATATCATTGCACTGGGAGTGTGTTTTGCAAGTACATTCACCATTATCAGTGTAAGCATATAATAGGCAGGCATTGCAAGTAACCAAAACATTTTTGGAAATATTTCGTCTTAAACTTATGTTGGTGAACCTTTGGTCTTATTCTGTTTGCTTTCTCCCTGAGCTGGGGGTAGTTTTTGTTGATTTCCTGATGGGTCTGAACATGCAGTGACAGAAGGTGCCACAGGCTGCTAAACAAGTCAAAGGCTGACTGAAATATCCAGTGAGTGGCTATATAACACAAACAGCCTCTTCAACCTTATTTTAACTTGTGCTCTTTGTTTTGCTCTCTTGCCATTAAATATGGCAAGGAAGATGATATTTTTTCTAATGTTTTTCTTTACTCAGGCTCTGCTATAATGCAGATATTCATCTATTAATGATTTTGTAAAAAAGAGTATCCTACATGAACTAACTTTAAAATTTTAGAGAAGGTTATAAACAAGAATATGATAAAAGTTAAGTGTCTGACATAAGGTGAAACCAACATGTACATGTATATAACTGGAAGGTTGTGTTGATGCATTGGAGGTGTGCTATGTGGCGGGCATTTAGCTTACAATTTTGGGTAAAAGAAAGGTAAGGGAAAGGGTGCACTCATTGCTCCCTAGCAAATGATCGAGCCATCAATTAGCCAGCGCTGTCCCCAATCTCTACCTACCTATCTATACTTACCTAGTTTACCTTAACTCAATACTTGTAGATGTTGAAGATATTTACTTCTTTAACCCAATTATTTTTATAACTGCCAAAAGTGTCCTCCCAATTTAGGCATGATACTTTTCTTACAAGATCAATTTTTAGAATATTAAAAAGATATATTTTAGTCAGAACTAAACCTCCTACATCTTCCCTGCATCTTTGACTGCATTATTTCTAGTTAGCTATTAACGTAGATTCTTTCTTGGTTAGAATTGAATTCATTTCTACATTCTTTTCTTTTCCAGCTGGTGCAGGGAGAGTAAATGTTGTAGATGCCACTGCCGCTACAAGTGCTGCAGCGTAAGTATTTATCAATGCCTATGTTCATTTAGCGCCAACACCGATATTGAACACTTTACATACTTAGAACTCTACATTGAACCAGAGAAATACATCCCCTTGATCCTCAACCCCATAGGCACAGCATGCTAGTACCTAGGGTATGTGCGCCTCGGGTTATGCGATGTAGCCTGGGGAAGTATTGGTCACATGATTTTTCTTCAGAAAGAGGCTGAGAGTAGTAGACAGGGAGTTGGCAATCCAGAGCCTTATCTCTTTTCGCTGCCTCTATCTAGGTCAGATAGGTTGCCAGGGAGATGGGGTCAGCAGGCAGCCAGGCTGGGGTACACAGGTTATCTATGACTCATGTGTGGGAGGCAGCGAAATTTGATGATGCATGCACAGTGCCCACTCCCTGTCTACTATTCTCAGATTGAACCTAAATATATATAACACTTTTTGATTTCCCACGACAGTGTATTTGTAATGTCTGTGCAGTTGTTGGGATAAATGCGGTACTCAACAATTTAGTTATCATGCACTATATATTTACATAACTGGGTAACTGGGCTGTACCATTTTTGGTCTTTGGAACATGCCACCCCCAATTCCCAATTGGAACAAAAATAATACAGTATCATATCAGAAATTTTATTCCTATGTATTTCGTGTTGGGAACTTTGAACAACTACAGGCAACGGAAAAGTGTTCAATGTACATCTACATCTACAATCACTTATTTCTCAGTATTTCTTAGAGTAAAAGAGTAGTGTTTGAAGCCATATAATTGTGCACCAAAACACCTAGTGGAGGACACCACACTTTAAAGTAGGGGTTATATTTAACTAGAGGTGCATGGCTCATTCACTACCAACATCCAAGCTGATTTGTACAATTTTGAGATTTTCTAGTGTCAGTCTATTTGGCAAATCCTGGAAACAGCATTCTACATCCACAGTTGAATATCAGGACTGATTGACTCATGCGCGCTTGTAGCGATGAATTGATGTTATTCCTTTTTTCTTGTGGGTGTAAACCTACAAAGAAATCAATATGTATCTTCAGCATCAGCACTGACAATCTCATATCAACAACATAGGAGTTAACATCAGCAACAGGTTGTTATTCTGGTAATGGTGCTGTTAGTAGTAATAGTAGTAGTAGTAGTAGTAGTAGTAGTAGTAGTAGTAGTAGTAGTAGTAGTAGTGGTAGTTGTAGTAGTAGTGGTAGTAGTAGTGGTAGTTGTAGTAGTAGTAGTGGTAGTAGTAGTAGTAGTAGTAGTAGTGGTAGTAGTAGTAGTAGTAGTAGTAGTAGTAGTAGTGGTAGTAGTAGTAGTAGTAGTAGTGGTAGTAGTGTCATGGGGGGTAACTTCACAAACAACTCCTTTGTTCCTGGTTGAATGATCTTTATTCTCCCATGGATGTATCAAAACACACGCAAACACGAGCCACCAGTACACAGATACGGGATACACCATTACACGTTTTCTACAAAAAACACAAAGCACTCATAAGTATCTCAACTAAATCACAATGCAACACAATAGACAAGTAGACAGGTAACACATGGTCAATTCCTTTATCTCAAACAAGTGACTAAATATGCAGAAATAAAGTCAATCTTTATGATCAAATGTACAGAAATGCTCTATCAGAGATACAGAATACTACAGTAATAGATATACAGACTTATAATGCAAGTAATATACAGATTAGACAAACAAATAATGTTCAACTTACTGGCTATTTGTACACCATACATTTCCTTCCAATGGCCCAGTCAATATGGCCTCTCAACAGAAAACCCCCACAATCCTCTGCAAATATGCTAATTTGTATGCAAAAATAGTACATGTCAAATAAACAAACATGCACCAGCCCACACTACATTGTTTTCATCATGAACACAGTTACAAAGACAAAGGACATGCAGATCACTCTGCAGCAGCAACACAATGCTGCACCCACACTAACTGCAAGGTTCACTGCACAGCAGTACACAAAGTACCAGCACACTATCTCTCACTCTGACCATATATACAAACACAAAATCCAAAACCTCAATAAATGTCTTATATGCCATTACATACTGCCCCCAAATGTGACTATACAGTACATTTCAAATATATATAAATATGGCATATAAATATATTACTTTCTACCGTATCATTTCAGTTTTCTGACACCATTTTATTGTGTACTTTCCAAAAAACACAACTTAGTTATAGGACGTTTCAAGTCCTTGGCACTTACTCTAACGTCTACCTGCCTCACCCAACCTGCTTTGTCTGGGTAAACCTTAATGACTCTTCCCATGGGCCATTGACCTCTGGGTACACTTTCATCAAGGACCAGGACTAAGTCCCCAACTTTAAGGTTCCTTCTAGGGACAGTCCACCTTTGTCTAAGTTGGAGAAGAGGTAGGTATTCCTTTAACCATCTCTGCCAGAAGCGGTCAGCTAGGTACTGAGCCTGACGCCAAGCCCGAATTCCAAAACCATCAACCTTTTGAAACACACCTGGAGGCAAGCATGTGTTAGGCCTCAACAGCAGGAGGTGATTTGGAGTGAGAGGTTCCGAATCCTTTGCATCCTGATGTATTTCAGTGATAGGCCTGGAATTCAGTATGCTTTCAACTTCTGAAAAAATAGTCAGTAGAATTTCATCCCTCACAACCTGTTCTTTCAACAGAGCTTTCATGATCTTTTTCACGGACTTGACCATCCTTTCCCAGACTCCCCCCATATGACTAGCCAATGGGGGATTGAAATTCCATTCTACCTCCTTCTGAAGCAGAATACCATGAATCTTTTGTTGATTGAAGGATTGAATGCCTTCCCGTAACTCACGCTCTCCACCAATGAAATTTGTTCCATTATCACTGAAGATCCTCTTTGGAACACCTCTTCTATTCATGAACCTCCTAAGAGCATTCAGAAATGAATCAGTATTCAAGGAGTGAGCAACCTCGAGATGCACTGCCCTTATGGCTAAACAGGTAAACAGGCAACCATAGCGTTTCACTTGACTTCGTCCTTGCTTCACCATGATAGGACCAAAATAGTCGACTCCAGTATTCGTGAAAGGAGGCTGCTCAGGGGTAACCCTAGCCACTGGTAGCTCACCCATGATTTGCTCACCCAAAGGAGCATTCCGTCTACGACACGGAAAGCATTTTCCGATAACATGGCGAACAGTGGCTCCCCCTTTCAAGATCCAATACCTTTGTCTTAACGAGGACCATGTCATCCCTGCCCCCGAATGACCCACTAGCTCATGATAATGACCGATAATCAGTCTTGTGACATGATGGTCACTAGGCAGAATCATAGGATGTTTGACATCCTCTTGAAGTGGAGCTTCTCTGAGCCTACCACCAACTCTCAGAATTCCATCCTTGAGCATAGGACAAAGCTTTACTAAATTGCCACTCAACTTGACTGGGGTACCCTTAGATCCCTTGAGGACTTGCACCACATCTGGAAAACATTCTCTTTGTACAAATGCAATGACGCTCTTTTCAGCATGTTTCAACTCACTAACTGTCAAAGGAGATTTCTTAAGACCATTGACCTCTTGAGGTGACAGTTTGCGAGTCAAAAGATACTGTCTGAACCGTAACAACCAAGCAACAGCTCTCTTGAGTTTGAACCAAGAAGAGAATGCGGACAAGTATTTCTGTAACACATTTTCCTCATCAGTTACCATGGAAACCATTTGAGTTTCTTTACGAACTTCTGGGTCTTGAGCCCAATCAGTCACAGTCCTTTCAGACGCCATAGGAGATTCTGGCCAGAAGCCTGGATCTTTCCATAAGAACTCAGGTCCCTTGAGCCACCTGTCGTTTTCTATGAACTCATCTATTCTAAGGCCTCTTGAGCCGTCATCAGCCGGGTTTTGCTTAGAGTCAACATAGTGCCATTGGGATGGAATAGTGACACTCTGTATCTTTGCCACTCGATTAGCAACAAAAGTGTGAAACCGGCGGCTTTCATTCTGGATGTAATGCAGAACTGCAGTAGAATCTGTCCAGAACATAACATCCGATATAGGATATCTTAGCTCAGCTTTCACTATCTGACAAACATTAACAGCCAGGAGAGCAGCTGAGAGCTCTAGTCTAGGTATGGAAATGACCTTCAAAGGACTAAGACGGGACTTGCCCATAACAAAGGCACAATGGACTCTACCAGCTCCATCTACCATACGTAAGTAGGAAACAGACGCATAAGCACTATTTGAAGCATCACTAAAGCTATGCAACTGGTAGGTCACTGGTTCAAAATCCACAGGATGGAAACACCTGGGTATAGAAACCTCAGATAGTTTAGGCAAATCTGCCAACCAATCTTGCCATAGGCCAAGATCCTTTGCACTAACTGTCTGATCCCAGTCTAAACCCTGGCGACACAACTCCTGAAGAAGCACTTTGGCAAGAAGTATAAATGGTGCCAAGAATCCCAAAGGATCAAAGATAGAGCTGATCATGGAGAGTATACCTCTACGGGTTTCCTCTTTTTGTTTCAGTACCACATGAAACTCAAAGGAGTCACCTTCAACATTCCATTGAACTCCAAGAGTGCGCTCTATGGGAAGGTGGTCCAAGTCAATATCTTTGACAGAGCCAGCACGCTCTTGTTCTGGTATTGACTCTATAACTTCCCTAACATTGCTGAGCCACTTAGTCAGTCTAAATCCACCTTTAGCTAGGATAGCACAAAGCTGGGATACCAACCGTTTAGCTACTTCAGTGGTTTTAACTGATTCCAGGCAATCATCAACATAAAAATCATTGAGCACAGTGCTTACAGTTAGCTTATCAAAGTCAGAAGCATTGTCAGTTGCTGACTTTCTCAAAGCATAACTTGCACAACTAGGTGAAGATGTGGCACCAAAGATATGAACCAGCATTTGGTGGTCTACAGGTTCTTTGGCAATGTCACCATGGGGCCACCACAGAAAACGTAAGGCTCCACAATCTCTTTCTATAACTCTAACCTGGTGGAACATGGCTTCCACATCTGCCACTATGGCAACACGCTCTTCTCGAAACCTTGTCAATACACCAATTAACCTGTTAAGGAAATCAGGACCTTTCAGTAATTGATCATTGAGAGAGGTGCCACCATAGTTGGCAGAACAATCAAAAACCACTCTTGTTTTACCAGGCTTATGAGGATGGTACACTGGGTGATGGGGTAAATACCATCGTAATTCAGTCTTAGACTCAGACTGAGACTCTGTAGTCTGAGGGACTACCCTACCAAACCCTTTCTCCAAGTATCCCTCAACTACCTCAGTATATTTCTCTTGTAAGGATTTATCACGCAGGAACTTCCTTTTCAGGATGCTCAACCGCGACTTGGCCATTTGATAATTATCAGGCAAATAAGGATCAGGAGATCGCCATAGTAAACCCAACATGTAGTGACCGTCAGACATGGTCACAGTGTCATCCATGATGGCCTTAGCTCGACGATCTTCAACTGACATGCCAACATCCTTGTCTGACTTGAGGAGACTATCACCGAAGTCGGTTTCCCAAAACTTCTTGACTTGCCCCATCAAGTCAGTGACCAGAAAACAACCAACACCCACCTCCTCTGTTGATGGAGAATTGGCAGGTCCAGACAAAGTCCAGCCCAAGATGGACTTGATGGCATATGGTTGCTTCTTGCCACCCCTTCTTTCCTCCAAAACCCAGAACACCTCTGGGACATCAGCACCAATCAGGAGGAGCACCTCAGAATTACCACTGCAGTGTTTATGAAACTCAACATTACTAAGATGCTTCCATTTAGAAACATCCTTGAGAGATGGCAGTGTGCAAGACACAGGCATATTGTCAACTGCAGTGACTGACATCTCAATGACATCACTACCTGTAACAGATTTCACAATAATATTGGACTCAGCAGCATCCATGTGCTTAACACCATTCATAGTGGACATAGTAAGAGGTCTGTCCTCACCCTGTATACCAACAAGTTCAAACAACTTTTTGCTGCAGAGGGAAATTTGACTACCATTGTCCAGTAATGCAAGTGTTTCAATCTCCCTGTCAGGCCCTTTCACAACCACTGGAACAACCCTAAGGTACACCCCTACCCTGGAGGAATCTGTAGCAAAACTACTAGCTACCTGCACCAAGGACTCACTGTTCCCTTCATCGTTTCCAGTATTGTTATTTGCATGACCAGTAGCTTCAAACACTGCATTGCTGCTTGTCTGTGAAGTAGGAGCAGCTATCTGTTTCACCTGAGTACCAACACTACCTGAACTGTCTTGTGAAAAATGTAGAAGTGTGTGGTGTTTCTTTCCACAACCATCATGAGTGCATGCTGCCTTCGACATGCAGCCCCTGGCATAGTGATATGGGTAGAAACAATTATCACACAATCTTTTTTCCCTCACAAGACTCAGTCTGTTCTCAAGAGATATCTTCTTGAAATTATGACAATCTTCAAGCTTATGGCTCCCAGAACAGCAAACACACACTTTGGCATTAAAAACATGAACAGGTTTTGACACAGGTTGCTGTTTGACATTACCAGCAGTAACAGCAAAAGATCCAGCCCTAGGACCACTACCACCTTTGACCTTGACCTTTGGCTTCATCAATTCACTATTTGGGTATTGCCCCACACACCTGCCAAACACTGTCGAACTAGTCAGAGCAGAATTCTGAATGAACCTTGACATGTCATCTAAAGTAGGTTCCCTGCCAATTTGAATGACTGCACTAGCTCTCTTAGCCCACTCGCCCTGTAACCGAAAGGGCAGGATTCTCTGAATTTTGAGTAATTGGTCAGTACTAGTGTGACCACCGATTTTGCTCAAAGTAATTTGACAGGATTGGACTTCCCTAGCCAAGTCCCACAATGCATCTACATCATTTGGTTTAATTTGATTTCTAGAACATAACTTATCCAACATACTATGAGCTACCACATGAGGATGACCATACTGCATTTGAAGTATTTCCCGGGCCTTAACATACCCATCTGAACCAAAGAGGACACAATTCTCAATACTTCTCTTTGCTTTACCCTTACAGTATTGCAACAAATAGGTAAGTCTTGAATTTGAATCAACCACCTTGCTCTCAATATTAACTTCAAAGTTGTGTATAAACATGTAGTATTCAGCTGGGTCCCCATCAAAAGGGCTTATTTCCTGTTTAGGTATGTTCAGATTCAAAAGCATAGCATTGACTAAACTAGGTAAATCATTTGTCACATTGCACACAGGGTTATTGACACTACTACAATGCACACCTGTTGTATTTCCAACAAACCCAACACCTGATTCACACTTGTTCTGACAAGTCACCTTCTCAGTATCTTCATGCAACTGATTATTGCCCACAGAATCAACATTTTCACCATCAGACATAACATTGACAGGATATTGAACAATAGGACATGCTTGACCAGGTTTGACATCATTACTCTGAACATCAACATCACTAACATCATCTTCTTCAAGAAAAGTACACTCTAAATTAGCTTGATCATACTCATTTTTCACTTTAAGTAAAGCTAATTCATCTTTCTCATGTACCAGTTTCTGTTCAGTAGCTAACTGCTCTTGGATCAGCTTTTGCTCAGCAGCCAACTGCTCGGCACGAAGTTTTGCCAGTTCTCGTTTTATTCTAGCCTCCTTAAGTCTAGTAGTCGATAATTTGCCAGATGCCCTACTAGAACCTCTGCTGGAATGACTTTTCACTGATGGTGCTCTGTTTTGGTTCACATTTTCACCACCAGGTGGCATCACTGAACATCCATTGTCTCTGTTGCCATGACGACCAGACTCAGAAACTGTCTTAAGTTTCTGACCAGATTTTTGCTTTTCTGCCTCAACTAATCCTAGCCAATCCTGAATTCTTGTCTGGAACTCCTGATGATTGACCTCTGCAGACTGGAAATCTGGAACTGATTCAGAAGTAGCCTCACAGTACTCCACCACTTTCTTCTCAAACAACTCAAACACTTCAGAAAGCCTCCTATTCTTGGTGGTAACAGCCTCAGCATTACTGTAGTCCATCAGCAGAATCTCGATCTCTCTGTACTTTTTGTTGAGTTGCCCAATGTAGCCAAAGCATGAAGACTTGAGGGTAGCAACGTCAGCCATCTTGTAGAACTGTAGATGATTGTAGCCAAAAACTATGTCATGGGGGGTAACTTCACAAACAACTCCTTTGTTCCTGGTTGAATGATCTTTATTCTCCCATGGATGTATCAAAACACACGCAAACACGAGCCACCAGTACACAGATACGGGATACACCATTACACGTTTTCTACAAAAAACACAAAGCACTCATAAGTATCTCAACTAAATCACAATGCAACACAATAGACAAGTAGACAGGTAACACATGGTCAATTCCTTTATCTCAAACAAGTGACTAAATATGCAGAAATAAAGTCAATCTTTATGATCAAATGTACAGAAATGCTCTATCAGAGATACAGAATACTACAGTAATAGATATACAGACTTATAATGCAAGTAATATACAGATTAGACAAACAAATAATGTTCAACTTACTGGCTATTTGTACACCATACATTTCCTTCCAATGGCCCAGTCAATATGGCCTCTCAACAGAAAACCCCCACAATCCTCTGCAAATATGCTAATTTGTATGCAAAAATAGTACATGTCAAATAAACAAACATGCACCAGCCCACACTACATTGTTTTCATCATGAACACAGTTACAAAGACAAAGGACATGCAGATCACTCTGCAGCAGCAACACAATGCTGCACCCACACTAACTGCAAGGTTCACTGCACAGCAGTACACAAAGTACCAGCACACTATCTCTCACTCTGACCATATATACAAACACAAAATCCAAAACCTCAATAAATGTCTTATATGCCATTACAAGTAGTAGTAGTAGTAGTAGTAGTAGTAGTAGTAGTAGTAGTAGTAGTAGTGGTAGTAGTAGTGGTAGTAGTAGTGGTAGTAGTAGTGGTAGTAGTAGTAGTAGTAGTAGTAGTAGTAGTAGTAGTAGTGGTAGTGGTAGTAGTAGTAGTAGTAGTAGTAGTAGTAGTAGTGGTAGTAGAAGTAGTAGTAGCAGTAGTAGTAGTAGTAGTAGTAGTAGTAGTAGTAGTAGTAGTAGTAGTAGTAGAAGTAGTAGTAGTATAATTGTAATAGTAAGGATAGCAGCAGTGATATAGTTCAAATTTTTGCAAGATATTGATTTGTTGTATTTGCCATCATTCTGTACGATTAGGCATTGTTTTTCTTTGAACCTAGGCAATTAGAAAGAATGAGATCTCAATTAGAGGTTATTTCTACCTGTAGGAGTTCTCAATTAGAGGTGATCTTGTAATATATTGATTTCTCTATTAGGGATGCGTTTTACCTGTACTAGTTGGTCACCACATATTTCCCTAGTGCCCTCTAATTGAAGATCCGGGTCATCCATGCCCGTGTGCAGTTCAGTGAGTTTGGATCCCTCTAGTGTGATGAGAGTCTGTGGAACAGAAAAGAGCAATTGTTATAGCTAGGTGGTCTGATGAAAAGGGTAATGTCTACAAAAAATATGGTGAAATTAAGGTATATATTATTGAAATTTGTGTGGTTTGTTTTCTTCTGGAAATCCATCTTACTACAATTTGTTTGATGTCTAGAAAAATGTGTTGAGATTGAAATATCTTATTCTTATTTGTGTGGTTTGTTTTCTTCTTAGAATCAATCTTCCTTCAATCTCTTTTTTGAAATATTACTTAAGTTGTCTAGGAGTTAAGGTGTTTATTCTATTTTATTCTATGGAGGCAGGTAGGTCTGTATTCATTTGGATTTAAGGTGAAGAAAATATAGTCCCTTTTCCTATTTTCCTTTTGTTCCCCCCTAATCTACAAAAGCTAATGGTTTAGTATAGGCTTACTTTCATCTTGCTGCCATTCATGGCCTCGGTTATAGTTTCCTTATCCAGAACAAAGCTGTACTTCTTCAAAAACTCCTCTATTTTCACAGTGTAGAGCCAGGTATCTCCGTCTTGCTGGAATTCCACTTCAGGCTTGGCTGCTGCCACCCACTTGCACACATCATCAGGTAAACCTGAAACAATGAGAACAACCCACATGAAAAAGAATAGGAAGCAGTTAGCTAGCGGCTAGTTAGCTGCTAGCTAGCTGCTACCTAAAAGCCATTAAATAGTTGACACATAAAGGAAGCAGGAATTGAGATCTGGACTTACACACTTTTTGAAGTGGTCAGGAGTTGAGAACTAAGCCTAGAAGTGATCAGTAGTTGAAAACCAAGACTTAATCATGTTCACTAGCCGCTAGCTAGCAGCAGTGATCAGGAGTTGACAAATCAGCAAGCTCATTTGCATGGTAAAATGTTCACTAGCCGCTAGCTAGCAGCAGTGATCAGGAGTTGACAAATCAGCAAGCTCATTTGCATGGTAAAATGTTCACTAGCCGCTAGCTAGCAGTAGTGATCAGGAGTTGACAGGAGTGATCAGGAGTTGACAAATCAGCAAGCTCATTTGCATGGTAAAATGTTCACTAGCCGCTAGCTAGCAGTAGTGATCAGGAGTTGACAGGAGTGATCAAGAGTTGACAAATCAGCAAGCTCATTTGCATGGTAAAGTGTTCACTAGCCGCTAGTTGACATCCCTGGGTGAGAAACCTATCTATTTTTTCATGTAACAGGTAGAGAATGCTAGGATTGGATTACAGTCTACTGTGATGGTGAAGAGTATGGTTACATGCTGAAACAGTGAAAATCACACCATGGGTCGAAGGTCAGATGTGACCTTTCCACACTTCACCATTTAGGGTTAGATCTTATAAAGAATATGATTTTAAACCAGAAACCTCTCCATTTATACCATATGCCGTGATCAGGTGATTTGAAAGTTTGGACAATCTGTATCTCTGATGGCGCCAGATTTGCTGGTGAGGTATGCATATGTAGTTTTAACAATCGGGGATACAGTTAGATTGTGGTTTCTTGTGTTAGGTTTCTTGTGTTTGAACATTTTGGCGATTAATCAAGCCGGAAAGTGGGATTGAATGACTGATTATCATCAATAATTTTCTATAGCCATCTGACTTCTGGTTTAAACTACCAGAGTGGAGGAAGTAGATTTCCAATTGCGCAAGTCAGGCACATGCATGTTCAAGTGTCACTCTATTAGTGCTTGCTGCCATTTTTTGTCCTTACAGAGGACACAATAGTCAGATTTTCCTAAGAAAATAGACACAAGGAAGAACACTAGGATCTTAATTTATTTCAGTGTATTTTTGTAAGATTTTGCGTAGGGGTGTTCTTCCTATTATCCCTCATTGCACAATAGATATTTGCTTTTCAGTTAGTATTTTTTCCATGATAGATTACTCCATTGATTACAGCGAAATGATTGATTAATCAATCATACAATCAATCGTCCTGACACTAATGGTCTGAGCAGGGAATATTTCAGTGTAATACCTAGCTATACTCATCCTTTCTTTGCATACACGTACAGCAGTAGGGGAGAACATGGGGAGGATGGCATAATGTGACATTTTGCTACAGGGGTATGCTGTGCAAGGCAATGTTATTCTGACTGAGCATATAAATAGTTGATTCTTTTAGTGCTCTAGCATGGATGCATGCAGCTAGCTCCCTTGTCAAAGAAGGTGACATTTAACTTCTATTGATAGCATTATTATAGCAATATTCCCACAAACTCAGAGTCTTGTTGCCAACACAAACAATATCACTGCAACATTTTGCATAAATTCTGGTTGCAAATATAAGTTATTATTTCTCTTTCAATTAGCTAGGCTCATCCCCTATAGCATTCTGGTCTAAGGCATTGCTGCTTCTAGTGATTGCTATCTCTCACCCTTGCCAAAGATTCTTAGCTATGGACATGTAAGATAGTTGCCAGTGACTTTTTCTTATTTTGATTTCCCCCATTCATGAGTAATCCCTCACCACCAACAACTGGTCATCACTACTTGCTAAAACACATCGCACCATCAGTCCTTGGCACGCCATGGCTCAAGCCTTCAATCGGCCATGACGTAACAAAAGAGGTGAAGTGCTTAAGCTCATAGTGGCAGCGTGCGTGGGGTGCGGCTAATCGGAAGAATGCCAATAGCCCATCTAGAGATTTTCTTGCTACCTTAGTACCTTCTTGTGAATCCAGCCGCAGGAATACGGTATTACAAGTTTCTTTCTACATCAAAAAGTATTTTTTTCATAAATTGCCATGCAGAGTTGAATTTATCATCCCAAATGAACTATTTTCTTAACCACTTCAAAATAAAAATTAGGAAAGGATATGCCCTTCTCTTATTTGGTGGGTTTCGTTAGTAATGTACCCATGATGATGGTAGAAAATGTAATCTGATACTGTATAACTGGTTAATTTGGCGTGGTCTTTAATTTGGCATTTTTTAGCGAATGCCCATCAACGCCAAATTAAAGATCGCATAAAAATACAGATTTAGTGACTTTCAGGGCCACTGGGGGAGCTGCCTATGGCAGCATAACATTAATTTCACCCTTTGAAGGTCACAGCTAAAACATAGAAAAATTGATACAATAACTTCACAAAACCATTATAATATGATACATTTGTAACTTATGAATAAGTTACCAAGATATCATATCATGGTTCGCATACTTACCTGTCCAATTTTGAGACAACCCCTGCCAAGTTATTGAGTCATTGATCGTATCAGAGGAAAATCAAAATGGCAGCCAACTGCTTATATCGCCATCGTACAATAGAAATGGAGACGGCGGTTCCGATGTAAATATTTGATCAATTATCAATATACGTATATGTGTATGTTGATAATTTTCAGTATGATATAAACTTTGAAAAATCGATGAAATTGCTCGCATCGCAAATCAATTTTTTGCCAATTTACAGTTGATAAACTGTATACGGCAACATGGTGTGAATTTGACCGGTCTGGACAGAGCCAGAAGCGAAGAAAATACATGCAATAGCTTCACAAAATCATTATAATATGATACATTGGTAACTTATGAATAAGTTACCTAGGTATCATATCATAATTCGCATACTTACGTGTCCAATTTTGGGGAAACTCCTGCCAAGTTATGGAGCTATTGATTGCTCCCGAAAACAAAATGGCGGCGGTCATTGGTTCCTATATCTACATATAGATGGCGTTGTTCTGACTGTTGCAGACGCCAAAATAAATACAGGGAAATTATTTTTTTGAAAATAAAACGCCAACTTAAGTACACACCAAATTAACCAGTTATACAGTAACTCTATCCCCTATTCGCTCTGTTAGGGGCCAATCAAACATCAAATACCCACCAATGTGACATAGAAACATGAATACACATGCAAACAGAACTAATACAGGAACTGACTGCTTGATGTCAAAACTACTGAACTACTGAAGTAGTTCCTGTCATATATTCCGGTATCATTGGTGAAATTGACATCCTCTATTACTAGTTAACATGCAATAGAGAGTCCAAAACACCTGGTTCAGATCTATCACACAAAACAGCTTTCTAGTGGAAGTCTATGAATAGCCTTTGCCTCTCGGTATACCTGAATAATGGTAAACAATTATGCTGGCAGAGTTTGAGTATTGTGAGTTGCATAAGTAAAAACATGTCACCTTATACAAGTTTACCAACAACTTCTTGCTGTCACTCAACTACCCCGATGGCCAAATGGTCTAGGGTGTTGCCACTGACTGCTTGCTGTTTGTGAGGGTTCAAAACCAAGCTGGGCAAGTGAGAAAGTACTAGTGATGTAGGATGAGGTGGTGATTTTTGGTGGGTAATTTATATTTGCTATATAAATGGTATCAGGACAATATCCCCCCCGGACAATATCCCCCCGGACAACATCCCCCCAGGACAAAACCCCCCCGGACAATATTCCCCCGGATGATATCTCTAGTAAAACATGTGTTAGTGATTTTCTTTTTATATTCCAGTGTTTTAAATTATCCTAAAACATGTGTTAGTATAAAATATTTGAAAAATTAAAAAAATCAAAAAATTCAAATAAATTGTTTAAGAATAATTTAAAACACTGGAATTTTTGAAAAACTTTTTTACTAACACATGTTTTAGGATAATTTAAAAGACTGGATTTTTTTTTAATTACAAAAATATTTTTTTACTTACATATGTTTTAGGATAATTTAAAACACTTGAATTTTTAAATTTCTTTTTTACTAACACATGTTTTACTAGAGATATCATCCGGGGGGATATTGTTCGGGGGGATATTGTCCGGGGGGATATTGGAACGGGGGGGTTTTGTCCTGGGGGGATATTGTCCGGGGGGATATTGTCCTAGAACCATATAAATGCATGGTATTGTGAGGTGCTCTATATGGTTAATTTGCAAGTCCAAGACCCCATGTGCCCTTTCTCAAAAGGGTAGGGAGATTTTTTTACTGTTCTAAGTTCTAATGATGCTAGATATATTCTTACATCTTGAAGAGGATGAAAAATCTTAATCTTAATGTGATTATTAAAATCTGAATGTGGTTCTATCTTTTACCTAGCTGAGAAATTATCTTGCTCTTTTCTGTGTGGACATTTATTCGTGTCCTGTTATTCCTGCTCACTGAATTGCAGTACTTCACAGCAACCACTCTTGATGTCTTGAGTTGTTTAATAGTTGAGTGAGGAGTTAAGTTAGTCTTTAACCTATTCATCCCTGGAGGTCACCCTGCAAGCGATGTGTGGATGTATGCTACTTTGCCAATAACTTTGGAACTACTCATGAATTCATAAACTGTTTGGATGGTATAGTTGTCAGTTAAATTTAGTTCAACATTTTACCTTCAACTTCCTAAAAAAATCCTATGGTCAAAAAATTGTGAGCAAAATAGTCAGGATATTGGTGGGTGCTTCAGGCTTATATAGGTTGAACTAGTAGATGTCAATGAACTGCCCTGTGCTTCTGTAGCAGGAATGTTCAAGACCTGATTATCTCAGCTGCATTTGGCAGATGGAGACAATTTAATTATCCACACAAAAATGATGTACACCAATTTCATCCAATATGTCATTATCTCATCCATGCCATCTCAGCCCATTGCTGTGTGGAACAGTTTGCAATTATCCACATCTCTGACAAACTGTGAAAGATCCATCCATTTGTCACTGAATCAGAAGCGGGATATGCTTAGTGTCCAACAAATATTCTAATTTAAAGAGATCCAAGAACAGATATCTTGTTTGCCTACTTATTTAGCTGCTAAATGTTTATATAAATAATATTGAAATGCAACCTTAAATTTTGAAATTTACAGAGTTGATATCATATGTGCATATCAAGGTCTTTGGCTGTAATGTATAGAATACTATTCCTTGAAATCAATTAAATTGATATCAATTTTGCAAACCTTGTCTTTTGCTGCAATGTATTGAATCGTTATTATTATATTTTGTATTATCAAACCTTAAACTATATAGAACTAACATCATTTGCACATACCAAGGTATCTGGCTCCATGTATTTATATTACAGTTTCAAACTTGGGGTTCTGCTGAATGCTTTTCAAAACTGTTGTCCATTTGTAACATTCAAGAGTCATATCAGCCCATTTATGGGACCATGTTTCAGTAAAGTTTTGTTAGGATTTTCATTGCTTTGAACATCTTAGGTCAAATTCTGTCGAAAAAATCAACAGTGGCAAGAATTGCCCAGAGGTTGTGTCAGCTTATTAGACAATATGCTAAATTGTTTTCGTAGTGTTTACTGTATGCAGTTATAAAAATATATATCAAGAAAGATGAATCTCGCCATTTTGTTCGCCATTATTTGCTATTAAGCATTTCAATGAGACAAGACCTGTACCACACTGAAGAAAGGTTCTATTTCAAAGTAGCCTTCAACCAAAACCCCCCCGGACAATATTCCCCCGGATGATATCTCTAGTAAAACATGTGTTAGTGATTTTTTTTTTTATATTCCAGTGTTTTAAATTATCCTAAAACATGTGTTAGTATAAAATATTTGAAAAATTAAAAAAATCAAAAAATTCAAATAAATTGTTTAAGAATAATTTAAAACACTGGAATTTTTGAAAAACTTTTTTACTAACACATGTTTTAGGATAATTTAAAAGACTGGATTTTTTTTTAATTACAAAAATATTTTTTTACTTACATATGTTTTAGGATAATTTAAAACACTTGAATTTTTAAATTTCTTTTTTACTAACACATGTTTTACTAGAGATATCATCCGGGGGGATATTGTTCGGGGGGGATATTGTCCGGGGGGATATTGGAACGGGGGGATTTTGTCCTGGGGGGGTTTTTTCCTGGGGGGATATTGTCCGGGGGGATATTGTCCTAGAACCATATAAATGCATGGTATTGTGAGGTGCTCTATATGGTTAATTTGCAAGTCCAAGACCCCATGTGCCCTTTCTCAAAAGGGTAGGGAGATTTTTTTTACTGTTCTAAGTTCTAATGATGCTAGATATATTCTTACATCTTGAAGAGGATGAAAAATCTTAATCTTAATGTGATTATTAAAATCTGAATGTGGTTCTATCTTTTACCTAGCTGAGAAATTATCTTGCTCTTTTCTGTGTGGACATTTATTTGTGTCCTGTTATTCCTGCTCACTGAATTGCAGTACTTCACAGCAACCACTCTTGATGTCTTGAGTTGTTTAATAGTTGAGTGAGGAGTTAAGTTAGTCTTTAACCTATTCATCCCTGGAGGTCACCCTGCAAGCGATGTGTGGATGTATGCTACTTTGCCAATAACTTTGGAACTACTCATGAATTCATAAACTGTTTGGATGGTATAGTTGTCAGTTAAATTTAGTTCAACATTTTACCTTCAACTTCCTAAAAAAATCCTATGGTCAAAAAATTGTGAGCAAAATAGTCAGGATATTGGTGGGTGCTTCAGGCTTATATAGGTTGAACTAGTAGATGTCAATGAACTGCCCTGTGCTTCTGTAGCAGGAATGTTCAAGACCTGATTATCTCAGCTGCATTTGGCAGATGGAGACAATTTAATTATCCACACAAAAATGATGTACACCAATTTCATCCAATATGTCATTATCTCATCCATGCCATCTCAGCCCATTGCTGTGTGGAACAGTTTGCAATTATCCACATCTCTGACAAACTGTGAAAGATCCATCCATTTGTCACTGAATCAGAAGCGGGATATGCTTAGTGTCCAACAAATATTCTAATTTAAAGAGATCCAAGAACAGATATCTTGTTTGCCTACTTATTTAGCTGCTAAATGTTTATATAAATAATATTGAAATGCAACCTTAAATTTTGAAATTTACAGAGTTGATATCATATGTGCATATCAAGGTCTTTGGCTGTAATGTATAGAATACTATTCCTTGAAATCAATTAAATTGATATCAATTTTGCAAACCTTGTCTTTTGCTGCAATGTATTGAATCGTTATTATTATATTTTGTATTATCAAACCTTAAACTATATAGAACTAACATCATTTGCACATACCAAGGTATCTGGCTCCATGTATTTATATTACAGTTTCAAACTTGGGGTTCTGCTGAATGCTTTTCAAAACTGTTGTCCATTTGTAACATTCAAGAGTCATATCAGCCCATTTATGGGACCATGTTTCAGTAAAGTTTTGTTAGGATTTTCATTGCTTTGAACATCTTAGGTCAAATTCTGTCGAAAAAATCAACAGTGGCAAGAATTGCCCAGAGGTTGTGTCAGCTTATTAGACAATATGCTAAATTGTTTTCGTAGTGTTTACTGTATGCAGTTATAAAAATATATATCAAGAAAGATGAATCTCGCCATTTTGTTCGCCATTATTTGCTATTAAGCATTTCAATGAGACAAGACCTGTACCACACTGAAGAAAGGTTCTATTTCAAAGTAGCCTTCAACCAAAACCCCCCCGGACAATATTCCCCCGGATGATATCTCTAGTAAAACATGTGTTAGTGATTTTTTTTTTTATATTCCAGTGTTTTAAATTATCCTAAAACATGTGTTAGTATAAAATATTTGAAAAATTAAAAAAATCAAAAAATTCAAATAAATTGTTTAAGAATAATTTAAAACACTGGAATTTTTGAAAAACTTTTTTACTAACACATGTTTTAGGATAATTTAAAAGACTGGATTTTTTTTTAATTACAAAAATATTTTTTTACTTACATATGTTTTAGGATAATTTAAAACACTTGAATTTTTAAATTTCTTTTTTACTAACACATGTTTTACTAGAGATATCATCCGGGGGGATATTGTTCGGGGGGGATATTGTCCGGGGGGATATTGGAACGGGGGGATTTTGTCCTGGGGGGGTTTTTTCCTGGGGGGATATTGTCCGGGGGGATATTGTCCTAGAACCATATAAATGCATGGTATTGTGAGGTGCTCTATATGGTTAATTTGCAAGTCCAAGACCCCATGTGCCCTTTCTCAAAAGGGTAGGGAGATTTTTTTTACTGTTCTAAGTTCTAATGATGCTAGATATATTCTTACATCTTGAAGAGGATGAAAAATCTTAATCTTAATGTGATTATTAAAATCTGAATGTGGTTCTATCTTTTACCTAGCTGAGAAATTATCTTGCTCTTTTCTGTGTGGACATTTATTTGTGTCCTGTTATTCCTGCTCACTGAATTGCAGTACTTCACAGCAACCACTCTTGATGTCTTGAGTTGTTTAATAGTTGAGTGAGGAGTTAAGTTAGTCTTTAACCTATTCATCCCTGGAGGTCACCCTGCAAGCGATGTGTGGATGTATGCTACTTTGCCAATAACTTTGGAACTACTCATGAATTCATAAACTGTTTGGATGGTATAGTTGTCAGTTAAATTTAGTTCAACATTTTACCTTCAACTTCCTAAAAAAATCCTATGGTCAAAAAATTGTGAGCAAAATAGTCAGGATATTGGTGGGTGCTTCAGGCTTATATAGGTTGAACTAGTAGATGTCAATGAACTGCCCTGTGCTTCTGTAGCAGGAATGTTCAAGACCTGATTATCTCAGCTGCATTTGGCAGATGGAGACAATTTAATTATCCACACAAAAATGATGTACACCAATTTCATCCAATATGTCATTATCTCATCCATGCCATCTCAGCCCATTGCTGTGTGGAACAGTTTGCAATTATCCACATCTCTGACAAACTGTGAAAGATCCATCCATTTGTCACTGAATCAGAAGCGGGATATGCTTAGTGTCCAACAAATTTTCTAATTTAAAGAGATCCAAGAACAGATATCTTGTTTGCCTACTTATTTAGCTGCTAAATGTTTATATAAATAATATTGAAATGCAACCTTAAATTTTGAAATTTACAGAGTTGATATCATATGTGCATATCAAGGTCTTTGGCTGTAATGTATAGAATACTATTCCTTGAAATCAATTAAATTGATATCAATTTTGCAAACCTTGTCTTTTGCTGCAATGTATTGAATCGTTATTATTATATTTTGTATTATCAAACCTTAAACTATATAGAACTAACATCATTTGCACATACCAAGGTATCTGGCTCCATGTATTTATATTACAGTTTCAAACTTGGGGTTCTGCTGAATGCTTTTCAAAACTGTTGTCCATTTGTAACATTCAAGAGTCATATCAGCCCATTTATGGGACCATGTTTCAGTAAAGTTTTGTTAGGATTTTCATTGCTTTGAACATCTTAGGTCAAATTCTGTCGAAAAAATCAACAGTGGCAAGAATTGCCCAGAGGTTGTGTCAGCTTATTAGACAATATGCTAAATTGTTTTCGTAGTGTTTACTGTATGCAGTTATAAAAATATATATCAAGAAAGATGAATCTCGCCATTTTGTTCGCCATTATTTGCTATTAAGCATTTCAATGAGACAAGACCTGTACCACACTGAAGCAAGGTTCTATTTCAAAGTAGCCTTCAACCATTCTCATGTTTAAATTCTGTAATGTGTCTGTGACCTTTCCATAAATGCCTGTTTTCCCCCAAAATGTTCTGACTATTGAGTACTATTTTCGTGACTATAGCATGTATGGGAAAGCGTTTGAAGGTAAAATATTCTAATATTTTGTATTTATGATTATGCCAAAACTATTTTCCCAAATAGTACAGAGCCGGAAGCCATGAACTATCAAAAATCTCTCCAGGCATGAATGGGTCAATGTGTCCCAGGTGTAAAGGATGCAGTCACTCTCAAACATCTCTCCAGGCATGAATGGGTCAATGTGTCCTAGGTGTAAAGGATGCAGTCACTCTTAAACATCTCTCCAGGCATGAATGGGTTAATGTGTCCTAGGTGTAAAGGATGCAGTCACTCTCAAACATCTCTCCAGGCATGAATGGGTCAATGTGTCCCAGGTGTAAAGGATGCAGTCACTCTCAAACATCTCTCCAGGCATGAATGGGTCAATGTGTCCTAGGTGTAAAGGATGCAGTCACTCTCAAACATCTCTCCAGGCATGAATGGGTCAATGTGTCCTAGGTGTAAAGGATGCAGTCACTATCAAACATCTCTCCAGGCATGAATGGGTCAATGTGTCCTAGGTGTAAAGGATGCAGTCACTCTTAAACATCTCTCCAGGCATGAATGGGTCAATGTGTCCTAGGTGTAAAGGATGCAGTCACTCTCAAACATCTCTCCAGGCATGAATGGGTTAATGTGTCGCAGGTGTAAAGGATGCAGTCACTATCAAACATCTCTCCAGGCATGAATGGGTCAATGTGTCCTAGGTGTAAAGGATGCAGTCACTCTCAAACATCTCTCCAGGCATGAATGGGTCAATGTGTCCTAGGTGTAAAGGATGCAGTCACTCTCAAACATCTCTCCAGGCATGAATGGGTCAATGTGTCCCAGGTGTAAAGGATGCAGTCACTCTTAAACATCTCTCCAGGCATGAATGGGTCAATGTGTCCCAGGTGTAAAGGATGCAGTCACTATCAAACATCTCTCCAGGCATGAATGGGTCAATGTGTCCTAGGTGTAAAGGATGCAGTCACTCTCAAACATCTCTCCAGGCATGAATGGGTTAATGTGTCCCAGGTGTAAAGGATGCAGTCACTATCAAACATCTCTCCAGGCATGAATGGGTCAATGTGTCCTAGGTGTAAAGGATGCAGTCACTCTCAAACATCTCTCCAGGCATGAATGGGTCAATGTGTCCTAGGTGTAAAGGATGCAGTCACTATCAAACATCTCTCCAGGCATGAATGGGCCAATGTGTCCTAGGTGTAAAGGATGCAGTCACTCTCAAACATCTCTCCAGGCATGAATGGGTCAATGTGTCCTAGGTGTAAAGGATGCAGTCACTCTCAAACATCTCTCCAGGCATGAATGGGTTAATGTGTCCCAGGTGTAAAGGATGCAGTCACTATCAAACATCTCTCCAGGCATGAATGGGTCAATGTGTCCTAGGTGTAAAGGATGCAGTCACTCTCAAACATCTCTCCAGGCATGAATGGGTCAATGTGTCCTAGGTGTAAAGGATGCAGTCACTCTCAAACATCTCTCCAGGCATGAATGGGTTAATGTGTCCTAGGTGTAAAGGATGCAGTCACTCTCAAACATCTCTCCAGGCATGAATGGGTTAATGTGTCCCAGGTGTAAAGGATGCAGTCACTATCAAACATCTCTCCAGGCATGAATGGGTCAATGTGTCCTAGGTGTAAAGGATGCAGTCACTCTCAAACATCTCTCCAGGCATGAATGGGTCAATGTGTCCCAGGTGTAAAGGATGCAGTCACTCTCAAACATCTCTCCAGGCATGAATGGGTCAATGTGTCCTAGGTGTAAAGGATGCAGTCACTCTCAAACATCTCTCCAGGCATGAATGGGTTAATGTGTCCCAGGTGTAAAGGATGCAGTCACTCTCAAACATCTCTCCAGGCATGAATGGGTCAATGTGTCCCAGGTGTAAAGGATGCAGTCACTCTCAAACATCTCTCCAGGCATGAATGGGTTAATGTGTCCCAGGTGTAAAGGATGCAGTCACTCTCAAACATCTCTCCAGGCATGAATGGGTCAATGTGTCCTAGGTGTAAAGGATGCAGTCACTCTCAAACATCTCTCCAGGCATGAATGGGTCAATGTGTCCCAGGTGTAAAGGATGCAGTCACTCTCAAACATCTCTCCAGGCATGAATGGGTTAATGTGTCCCAGGTGTAAAGGATGCAGTAACTCTCAAACATCTCTCCAGGCATGAATGGGTCAATGTGTCCTAGGTGTAAAGGATGCAGTCACTCTCAAACATCTCTCCAGGCATGAATGGGTCAATGTGTCCTAGGTGTAAAGGATGCAGTCACTCTCAAACATCTCTCCAGGCATGAATGGGTCAATGTGTCCCAGGTGTAAAGGATGCAGTCACTCTCAAACATCTCTCCAGGCATGAATGGGTTAATGTGTCCCAGGTGTAAAGGATGCAGTCACTCTCAAACATCTCTCCAGGCATGAATGGGTCAATGTGTCCTAGGTGTAAAGGATGCAGTCACTCTCAAACATCTCTCCAGGCATGAATGGGTTAATGTGTCCCAGGTGTAAAGGATGCAGTCACTCTCAAACATCTCTCCAGGCATGAATGGGTCAATGTGTCCCAGGTGTAAAGGATGCAGTCACTCTCAAACATCTATCCAGGCATGAATGGGTTAATGTGTCCTAGGTGTAAAGGATGCAGTCACTCTCAAACATCTCTCCAGGCATGAATGGGTCAATGTGTCCCAGGTGTAAAGGATGCAGTCACTCTCAAACATCTCTCCAGGCATGAATGGGTTAATGTGTCCCAGGTGTAAAGGATGCAGTCACTCTCAAACATCTCTCCAGGCATGAATGGGTTAATGTGTCCTAGGTGTAAAGGATGCAGTCACTCTCAAACATCTCTCCAGGCATGAATGGGTTAATGTGTCCTAGGTGTAAAGGATGCAGTCACTCTCAAACATCTCTCCAGGCATGAATGGGTTAATGTGTCCCAGGTGTAAAGGATGCAGTCACTCTCAAACATCTCTCCAGGCATGAATGGGTCAATGTGTCCTAGGTGTAAAGGATGCAGTCACTCTCAAACATCTCTCCAGGCATGAATGGGTTAATGTGTCCCAGGTGTAAAGGATGCAGTCACTCTCAAACATCTCTCCAGGCATGAATGGGTCAATGTGTCCCAGGTGTAAAGGATGCAGTCACTCTCAAACATCTCTCCAGGCATGAATGGGTTAATGTGTCCCAGGTGTAAAGGATGCAGTCACTCTCAAACATCTCTCCAGGCATGAATGGGTTAATGTGTCCTAGGTGTAAAGGATGCAGTCACTCTCAAACATCTCTCCAGGCATGAATGGGTTAATGTGTCCCAGGTGTAAAGGATGCAGTCACTCTTAAACATCTCTCCAGGCATGAATGGGTCAATGTGTCCTAGGTGTAAAGGATGCAGTCACTCTCAAACATCTCTCCAGGCATGAATGGGTCAATGTGTCCCAGGTGTAAAGGATGCAGTCACTCTCAAACATCTCTCCAGGCATGAATGGGTCAATGTGTCCTAGGTGTAAAGGATGCAGTCACTCTCAAACATCTCTCCAGGCATGAATGGGTCAATGTGTCCCAGGTGTAAAGGATGCAGTCACTCTCAAACATCTCTCCAGGCATTAATGGGTCAATGTGTCCTAGGTGTAAAGGATGCAGTCACCCTTAAACATCTCTCCAGGCATGAATGGGTTAATGTGTCCTAGGTGTAAAGAATGCAGTCACTCTCAAACATCTCTCCAGGCATGAATGGGTTAATGTGTCCTAGGTGTAAAGGATGCAGTCACTCTTAAACATCTCTCCAGGCATGAATGGGTCAATGTGTCCCAGGTGTAAAGGATGCAGTCACTCTCAAACATCTATCCAGGCATGAATGGGTTAATGTGTCCTAGGTGTAAAGGATGCAGTCACTCTCAAACATCTCTCCAGGCATGAATGGGTTAATGTGTCCTAGGTGTAAAGGATGCAGTCACTCTCAAACATCTCTCCAGGCATGAATGGGTCAATGTGTCTTAGGTGTAAAGGATGCAGTCACTCTTAAACATCTCTCCAGGCATGAATGGGTCAATGTGTCCTAGGTGTAAAGGATGCAGTCACTCTCAAACATCTCTCCAGGCATGAATGGGTTAATGTGTCCTAGGTGTAAAGGATGCAGTCACTCTCAAACATCTCTCCAGGCATGAATGGGTTAATGTGTCCTAGGTGTAAAGGATGCAGTCACTCTCAAACATCTCTCCAGGCATGAATGGGTCAATGTGTCCCAGGTGTAAAGGATGCAGTCACTCTCAAACATCTCTCCAGGCATGAATGGGTTAATGTGTCCCAGGTGTAAAGGATGCAGTCACTCTCAAACATCTCTCCAGGCATGAATGGGTTAATGTGTCCTAGGTGTAAAGGATGCAGTCACTCTCAAACATCTCTCCAGGCATGAATGGGTTAATGTGTCCTAGGTGTAAAGGATGCAGTCACTCTCAAACATCTCTCCAGGCATGAATGGGTTAATGTGTCCCAGGTGTAAAGGATGCAGTCACTCTCAAACATCTCTCCAGGCATGAATGGGTTAATGTGTCCCAGGTGTAAAGGATGCAGTCACTCTCAAACATCTCTCCAGGCATGAATGGGTTAATGTGTCCTAGGTGTAAAGGATGCAGTCACTCTCAAACATCTCTCCAGGCATGAATGGGTCAATGTGTCCTAGGTGTAAAGGATGCAGTCACTCTTAAACATCTCTCCAGGCATGAATGGGTTAATGTGTCCTAGGTGTAAAGGATGCAGTCACTCTCAAACATCTCTCCAGGCATGAATGGGTCAATGTGTCCCAGGTGTAAAGGATGCAGTCACTCTCAAACATCTCTCCAGGCATGAATGGGTCAATGTGTCCTAGGTGTAAAGGATGCAGTCACTCATAAACATCTCTCCAGGCATGAATGGGTTAATGTGTCCCAGGTGTAAAGGATGCAGTCACTCTCAAACATCTCTCCAGGCATGAATGGGTTAATGTGTCCTAGGTGTAAAGGATGCAGTCACTCTCAAACATCTCTCCAGGCATGAATGGGTCAATGTGTCCTAGGTGTAAAGGATGCAGTCACTCTCAAACATCTCTCCAGGCATGAATGGGTCAATGTGTCCCAGGTGTAAAGGATGCAGTCACTCTCAAACATCTCTCCAGGCATGAATGGGTTAATGTGTCCTAGGTGTAAAGGATGCAGTCACTCTCAAACATCTCTCCAGGCATGAATGGGTCAATGTGTCCTAGGTGTAAAGGATGCAGTCACTCTCAAACGTCTCTCCAGGCATGAATGGGTTAATGTGTCCTAGGTGTAAAGGATGCAGTCACTCTCAAACATCTCTCCAGGCATGAATGGGTCAATGTGTCCTAGGTGTAAAGGATGCAGTCACTCTCAAACATCTCTCCAGGCATGAATGGGTCAATGTGTCCTAGGTGTAAAGGATGCAGTCACTCTCAAACATCTCTCCAGGCATGAATGGGTCAATGTGTCCTAGGTGTAAAGGATGCAGTCACTCTCAAACATCTCTCCAGGCATGAATGGGTCAATGTGTCCTAGGTGTAAAGGATGCAGTCACTCTCAAACATCTCTCCAGGCATGAATGGGTCAATGTGTCCCAGGTGTAAAGGATGCAGTCACTCTCAAACATCTCTCCAGGCATGAATGGGTCAATGTGTCCCAGGTGTAAAGGATGCAGTCACTATCAAACATCTCTCCAGGCATGAATGGGTTAATGTGTCCTAGGTGTAAAGGATGCAGTCACTCTCAAACATCTCTCCAGGCATGAATGGGTCAATGTGTCCCAGGTGTAAAGGATGCAGTCACTCTCAAACATCTCTCCAGGCATGAATGGGTCAATGTGTCCTAGGTGTAAAGGATGCAGTCACTCTCAAACATCTCTCCAGGCATGAATGGGTCAATGTGTCCCAGGTGTAAAGGATGCAGTCACTCTCAAACATCTCTCCAGGCATGAATGGGTCAATGTGTCCCAGGTGTAAAGGATGCAGTCACTCTCAAACATCTCTCCAGGCATGAATGGGTTAATGTGTCCCAGGTGTAAAGGATGCAGTCACTCTCAAACATCTCTCCAGGCATGAATGGGTCAATGTGTCCCAGGTGTAAAGGATGCAGTCACTCTCAAACATCTCTCCAGGCATGAATGGGTCAATGTGTCCTAGGTGTAAAGGATGCAGTCACTCTCAAACATCTCTCCAGGCATGAATGGGTCAATGTGTCCCAGGTGTAAAGGATGCAGTCACTCTCAAACATCTCTCCAGGCATGAATGGGTCAATGTGTCCCAGGTGTAAAGGATGCAGTCACTCTCAAACATCTCTCCAGGCATGAATGGGTCAATGTGTCCCAGGTGTAAAGGATGCAGTCACTCTCAAACATCTCTCCAGGCATGAATGGGTCAATGTGTCCCAGGTGTAAAGGATGCAGTCACTCTCAAACATCTCTCCAGGCATGAATGGGTCAATGTGTCCCAGGTGTAAAGGATGCAGTCACTCTCAAACATCTCTCCAGGCATGAATGGGTCAATGTGTCCCAGGTGTAAAGGATGCAGTCACTCTCAAACATCTCTCCAGGCATGAATGGGTCAATGTGTCCTAGGTGTAAAGGATGCAGTCACTCTCAAACATCTCTCCAGGCATGAATGGGTTAATGTGTCCTAGGTGTAAAGGATGCAGTCACTCTCAAACATCTCTCCAGGCATGAATGGGTCAATGTGTCCCAGGTGTAAAGGATGCAGTCACTCTCAAACATCTCTCCAGGCATGAATGGGTTAATGTGTCCCAGGTGTAAAGGATGCAGTCACTCTCAAACATCTCTCCAGGCATGAATGGGTTAATGTGTCCCAGGTGTAAAGGATGCAGTCACTCTCAAACATCTCTCCAGGCATGAATGGGTCAATGTGTCCTAGGTGTAAAGGATGCAGTCACTCTCAAACATCTCTCCAGGCATGAATGGGTCAATGTGTCCTAGGTGTAAAGGATGCAGTCACTCTTAAACATCTCTCCAGGCATGAATGGGTCAATGTGTCCCAGGTGTAAAGGATGCAGTCACTCTCAAACATCTCTCCAGGCATGAATGGGTCAATGTGTCCCAGGTGTAAAGGATGCAGTCACTCTCAAACATCTCTCCAGGCATGAATGGGTTAATGTGTCCTAGGTGTAAAGGATGCAGTCACTCTCAAACATCTCTCCAGGCATGAATGGGTCAATGTGTCCCAGGTGTAAAGGATGCAGTCACTCTCAAACATCTCTCCAGGCATGAATGGGTCAATGTGTCCTAGGTGTAAAGGATGCAGTCACTCTCAAACATCTCTCCAGGCATGAATGGGTTAATGTGTCCTAGGTGTAAAGGATGCAGTCACTCTCAAAAAATCTAATCCATTTTAGCCTCAATCATTTCAGCACTTACATAATTATATGTGATTAAACTCATTTATCTCTGCTGCAGTCCATATTGACCTGACTAGTTCAACTTCTGGCATAACCATCATTTAAAAAATATTTGAAGAAGGAATATCAAATCAGATCCAACCCCCTATCACTCAACGACATATTTTTTAAATTTTTGCTTAATTTAGTGATTTTAAAATGTATCCTAGCTTCAAGGAGAAGTCTAGGCGTGAAAGGTTTAATCTAATTGTGGCTGTATGCATATATTATTGTTCACATGTTATAAACCACCCCTACAGGGGCCTTGTAGCAAAACTCATGCCCAGCTTATTAGCCTTATGTATGTTGACCTAACCCTTACCAAATGAATTCCAAGATATCCTCGGAACTCACAGCTATGTTTGGTAAGTAAATTGCCATTTTTATAGTTACGTGTCAGTTATACTGTGTTGATAACACAAAGACTGCTGAGACTTATATGTATATTGACCTATTGCCCTTAAAAACAAATGAGGGAATACCAGCCTGGTATTTCTAGGATTATCCTATGGAAATGCCATGATTAGGAAATCTCAGCTAAAGGGAAAGCCACGGGTGGCAGTTATATTGCGTTGATCACACAAACAAATGCACTTATTAACAGAGCATGAAAGGATTTTGCGAAATATTAAGACCTTTCCTGCTTATACACAGGGCCCCCTGTGGACTTACAGATTACAGCAGAGCCACTTATTGAAGAAATTATAAGCCCCTTAACCAGTTCATGCCCAGATTCTCCCAAGTAAATGTGTCATCTGGATCTATGAAAATAACATGAAATTAACCTGGGAATAAAACTTAACTTTATATAACATTTTAATATAAATTCCATAACTAGTCAGGTCATGTTAATGGGCATTCTGGCATGAATGGTGAAACATGCTTAGGTTTTGCTAGAGAAATTGTGGTCTAGATCTATACTTTTTTCACAATAACTCTTACAAATTATTTGCAGGAGAGTTGTTGGTCATGTTCTAGTTAACATTTCTCCTTCATATATTTTCCCAAGTATGATTTAGCTGTAAGATATTTTAAAATATTGTGATGTATTTTGTTCTAAGGGAAGAGATTGCTGTATATTAATGGGTTAGTATATTTTCGATATGCGTTAGAGAAACGGTGTCTTGTTGCTTTACGGACAAGATAGCTGGTTAATATTTGTTTTGGTATGCTATGTTTGATCCACAGGTAAAGATGGCTGGTTATAAACGAGTTGATATTTTTTTGATGTGTATTTGTTCTAAGGGAGAAGATTGCTGATCTTGGATGAATTGTTGATTTTAATTTTTTGTAAGTAAGTTTCTAAAGAAATGTTCATGACTGTATTAATAGGTATTGCCATTTCAGGCATAAATCATAGATGGCTGGTTATAAAGGGTTAATATGTTATGATCAGCCATTTCAGATTTAAATATTAGATGGCTGGTTATAAAATGGTAAATGTGATTTTTGATCTGCCATTTCATGAAGGGGTTATGAAAGGGTTAATGTGTTTTCAATCTGTCAGCCTTGATCTGATGAGAAGGAGGAATGGATAATTGTGATTAAGGAAAGAGTAGGCGCCTGACGCAGGTAGAATATTTAATAAAACCACTACTGTAGCTCTTCTCACTCACCGATCGCCTTGGCCATACCATCCACATTCTGTGCCTCGACGTGCTTCCACCTGCCTGCAAATCTCTCCATTTCCCGGCCTCCACGCACGTCGTAGTCCACGCTGGTGCTGAATGACTGACGCCAGACTACAGCCGGCCACGCTAATGGTGTCTGCTGCACTGACACACCTCTCTCTCTGCCTTATATGGGCGATCTCCTTGCCGCAGGGCTACCGGGAGCCACTCGCACTGATTCCTAGTCGTCGTTCCTCCTCCTCCTCCTCTAGTCTCCTCCTCCTCCTAGTGAGGAAGTTGGAGGCTTTGGCATTTAATACAGCAGGGCGCACACGCACCACGCACCCTCTGGTGTTTTTGTTGTTGGCGGCTTTTATTCGAGGCAGCGTGGTGCGTAATCCTCTCCATTTATCAGATTTTAACCCTTTCACACCTAGAGTGTACACATGCTCTGACACAAAGAGATATAGCTGGACAAAAAGGCATCTTTTTGAGAGATATATGACAGAAAGATGTCATTCCAGTTGCGTTTAACAATCCCTCAAAATCTTCTCCATCTCAATAGTTATTTTCTAAATTGTCAGACCCAATGTTCACTTGAGATGCAACTCTGTAAAGCCTATAGTTAGGTATTGTTGCTGTGTGGAGGCAAGCCCCCTCAGCTTAACCCAGCAATGCTCAAGAGTTCTTCCAGAAACTATTGTCCATGGTACTTTTCACAGGAATTTAATTAAGAAAGATTTCACAGAATATTTGAAGGAGAGTTATTGCTTGTGTTCGGATTAACATCTCTCCTTATCCCTTAATGCTGCTGGTGGCTACTTTGGCCAATACAAAATAATGCAAAAAGCCTGAAAAATGACTGAAACCCTGGCATATGGGTACTCATCTGAGAGAACTCAGCGAGAGCTATCCAATGAATACCAACATGACAGGATTTAGATATTTTTCGGAAATCTCTTCACCCTTGTGCTTCTGACAAAAGTAGCCTCAGCATTGTAAGGGTTAAAGTACCTTTACAAATATACTTTGACCGGTGAAAGATTTCACCAAAATTGCACCAAGGTGTATGAAACATGATCTGAAATATATGTATACAAGGGTTTTGATGAGCTTACCATGAACTCTGGGGCAGTATAATTATTTTGCAAATTAATATCAAGATTATAATTATAATTAATGTATTCTTCCGATTAAGCGCACGGTGCGGATAGAGGTTGGGAAATTTTTCTGAAGTAGGGGTATTGGCGATCTTCCGTTTTAGCGCACACCTCAATGATTGCCGATCGGAGAGCATTGGCCATTATTGCGCCTTTGCGCTCTCGCTGTTCAGTTAGCTTAGACGTTTGCAGCTACAATCGCGCACGTGAGATTGTTAATTGGTCAAAAGTACGATCATGCGGCAAATATGAACAGTGAGAGCGTGGGGGAACTGCTGAAATTGCGGAATTCAGCGCTGGTTTGCAGACACGGCAAGAGGAAAGGTATGTAATTTTGCTTTTCTTACATCTTCTGGGGGGAAGTTGTACGAGTATTTCGTGACTTTTGCGCTGGTCATTCACCCTGTAACCGTGAAAAATATAGGCCCTGTGCGCTTATTTGAGCATGTGCGCTTAATCGGAAGAATACAGTATAATAATAATAGTATGTAAGTGATAGGAATAATAATAATTGTTATTTCATGAGGGTATCACAGTCAAATGCAGGATTTGATTTTGCTGTGGCCCTCAGATTTAAGGATTATACCCTTTATGCTTTAGGCCATAGAGTTGAAGATTGTTCTTCAAGGTATAGTTTCTTGATAAAGGTAACAATTTAGTGTTTTAAAGAGACATCTGCTTGGATGCAAGCATCAAGAATATATCTTAGCTAAGCTTTATTGTCTGAATTTCAGAGCTATAATGGCCTCATATGGTATTGCAGTAATCAAAGTAATGAAGTATGTATTACATACTAAAAAGAATATATCCAAAGGAATTTTCGCATCAAAAAGAATTATAGAATTAGATGTGGATTAAAAAAGAAAAATCTTTTGTTTCAATGCTCAAATGCTTAAAACATTGAAAAAAAGATTTTTGTTTTGAAATCCACTTATAATTTTATAATTTGTTTTGATGCAAAAAATCCTTTGGATATATTCTTACATACATGGTCAACATGTTTGTTCCAATTTAAAGTGTTTAAGTCACTAAGATACCTAAAAGCTTCAGTTCAGTAACAAGTTCTAATTTTGAGTAATTCATAGAGGTTGAGATTAAAATAATAATTAGATCTTGTTTGTTTCTGTTTGGTGGATATTTCTATAGCTTTTGTTTTGTCCGCATTAAAAATCATTTTGTTTAATTGGCACCATTTCTCAATATTCTTATGATCACTTTGTAAGCTTGATTCAAAATGATTTTGTAAAGTTATCTGCAAAAAGTCAGCATCAGTTTTTGTAACCAGAAAAAGGTCATTTATGAATATAAGACACAATAGCTGTCCAAGTATTGGCCCTTGAGGTATTCTCTTCTTCCTAGGTGTGCTGTGGGCCTGAAAGAGATGGCCCAATAGAAACCCTTTGATATGCTCCGAAAGATAAGAAGAGAACCATCTAGGTGAACAACCATACCACCAAGGCCATATGTTTGAAGTTTCTTCAGTAAAATTTCATGATTCACTTCGTAAAAAGCGTTCCTAAAATCTAAGAAAATAACTCCAATAACTTTGTGGTTAGCCAGGTATCTATCATTTTGGTTAATGCTGTTTGGCAAGAATGCTTTGGTCTGAAACCTGATTGAAAAACATGAAATAGGTTCCTGCCAGAAAAAATATTGATCAAATGTATCAGGACGTGTCTTTCTAACACCTTTAATGATGTGCTTAAGATAGAAATAGGCCTGTAATTGTTCAAACCACCTGGTTCCCCACCTTTGTGGAGGGGCAATCTTAGATTCTTTCCATTGCATCGGGAAGATGACACTCAACGTGCTTTGACTAATAATACTGGTGATAATGGGAGATACTATTCACACTCATTTTTAGCTATTTAGGGAAGATTTCATCTAATTCACAAGCTTTGATTTACATCTATTAAGGAGCTGAGAAATTTATGGACAAAATGATAACTCACAGGTGGTATGCCGAAGCCATTCTCTAAAGGCATTTTGGTTTTGACTCTGTTATCAAAATTGAATGAATTAGATGGCAAGTGAAGGTGATTTTCAGATAATACGGTAATGATGTAGTAGTCTGTGTGGAATAGAGGAAAAATATATATTAAAGCTGTTTGCCACATTTGTTGATTTTTTATCAGGTGTATTAATCTCAGACATGGACTAATGGGAGTAGGTTTTCTTGATTTGGGGTTTAGCTCTATAATAAATTTCCAGAGTTGTTCTGGAGGTTTTTTAAACTGGGTAAATTCCCAGATAGCATGGCCAGTGATTCCCTCCCATAGTCTTAGCCAGCAGGGCATCTGGGCTTAATTCCCATGACATTATATAAGGGTATTATGCCTTATTTCAATAAATAAATTATGTCCATGGTTGTAATTATAGTATATTGTGATCTCCCTTCAAAAACAGGATGTCCAAAAATTTCACAATTGACAATTTTGGGCACACAGTTTCGAAATCCTCAGGTAAGACCCTGTTCCCTCCGATATTTCTTTGCTTCTTATTTTGATGCAGATTCCATTTAACATGTATACTCCATCGATTTGTATCACCTACTTATTATAGCTAACTTCTCTTTTATATAGATATAAGATAGTGCTAACTAATGACTTTTTTGTACAAATTTGTCCTATGCCGGACACTAACAATTCTGTGCTCCAGGACTGATTAAATGTGCTTCAGATGATTATTCTTGGACAGCCCGAGCTGTCATAGCAGTCCGCAGCGTTACCTTGAGGGGATCTCAAAGCATTTATTGGTTTACCTTCATAGGTGTAGATTTGTTCCATTTGCATATCATGCAAGCAAACACAGTGACAGTAGCAATCATGATGGAGTTGGTGAACTCTTGTCTTTTGAGTGTAGTGTATTCATCATGGACCTTAACACTTGTGTGCATAGAATTAACTAATAAGTTGGTAATTTAGTTTCTTATTTGGTCTCCAGGTGGCAGCATAATACACACTAGGATTTTTTAGCAGCCCTTTCAATATCAGTGTTGGATGATTATCAGTAACTTTTTCTATGTGTGCTTGGCAATTAAGTTTGGCATCATTTGTTGAATTCTTCTTGTGTAACAAGTTTATTCAATTCTGTAGATATTAGGAACGCCGCTGGTATTAGGGATTGTTAGGTGCTGGCTATTAATAATAGGGATGGGGCTTCATTATGATTTTATTTTTTACTCTGCAAGAATTTTATTCTACTGAGTTATATATTTATCAGTATTCAAAAAAACACCTTATAATTTTAGTTTTCTTAGTAAGCCACCTTTTGAGTATGAGTATGATATTTGTAGTTAACTTATCCTTGTTGTGAAAATGTCTGTGAGAAGCCATCAGGTATGAGGCCAAGTGCGATACCTGCTGGCTGATAGCAGACATCAGGTATGAGGCCAAGTGCGATACCTGCTGGCTGATAGCAGCCATCAGGTATGAGGCCAAGTGCGATACCTGCTGGCTGATAGCAGCCATCAGGTATGAGGCCAAGTGCGATACCTGCTGGCTGATAGCAGCCATCAGGTATGAGGCCAAGTGCGATACCTGCTGGCTGATAGCAGACATCAGGTATGAGGCCAAGTGCGATACCTGCTGGCTGATAGCAGCCATCAGGTATGAGGCCAAGTGCGATACCTGCTGGCTGATAGCAGCCATCAGGTATGAGGCCAAGTGCGATACCTGCTGGCTGATAGCAGACATCAGTCGTATACCATTTTCACAACAAGGATAACAAATTCATCATCAGCCTCCCCCACTCCCCCCACATGAATTATTATAAGCACAGCAAGTTCTAGGTTGAAGGGTCGTGCAGTTGAGATCAGATAATAACATGAGTTGTCAATCTCCTTATATTAACTTCCTGCCATCTTTTCCTCCAGATATGTACCAACAGTTGGGAGATTATAATGCTCAAATAGTGTTTTTAAGATCTAAAAAACAATATTTAGTGGGTAGCGACTGGCCATGGCAGTGAATGTTCCGAACAGCATTGTTAGGATCCCAATAAAGGATTGATATTGGGCTCCTTGCATTGACAATTGTTAAAATCAATGTTAGAACCCCAATGCATTACAGTACAGCAAAGAAATTGACCAATCAGCTGCTACAATCAAAGTGGATGTGATGATAATATTTGTTACACTTTTTTAAAAGTGTAGTCTGGCATGATATCTACCTGAAGTCATCCAAATCCCATTAGATGGAGCTGAGTGGGATACAAATGACTGAGCCTGGTGGATGGCAGGCCGGCCTGGCCTGCACTTTTAAACCGGCTGTAACAAACCTAACATTTGTTCTTCCATGATTAGTAAAATAAATCAAATACATCCCGTTGCTGGCAACCATGTGATATTGGTTATGGTGTGTGATATTAATTCAGATGTTTGCTATCAAATCTATGTAGTGTAAATGCCTGCATGTCTGACACCTATTGACCAATCAGCACCTAATTACAGCAGAGCAAGTGATTATTAACATCTTAGTACAGTAGGGAACAATATTTTCATCACTTTGCAGATTATTCTCATCTTGCCAAGATAAGAGAACACACATCAATGGGATGTTCGTAACTTTTGGATATAGGCTTAGACGAAAATCACATGGACTTGTAGCTGCCAGACTTTGCTGTGTGAGTTATGGATCTAAACAGGGGATAGACCAATATATCTTGCTTGCGGGCAATAGGCATGCTCAATTTTCTTCTTCAGGGCAGTCCTGTTCAATGACCCTAGTGCATCACTAATTACACTGCAGGTGGTGCTAACTAACACCCCTAACCATCACAGTACTGCACAGTGCAGGTGGTGCTAACTAACACCCATAACCATCACAGTACTGCACACTGCAGGTGGTGCTAACTAACACCCCTAACCATCACAGTACTGCACAGTGCAGGTGGTGCTAACTAACACCCCTAACCATCACAGTACTGCACACTGCAGGTGGTGCTAACTAACACCCATAACCATCACAGTACTGCACACTGCAGGTGGTGCTAACTAACACCCCTAACCATCACAGTACTGCACACTGCAGGTGGTGCTAACTAACACCCCTAACCATCACAGTACTGCACACTGCAGGTGGTGCTAACTAACACCCCTAACCATCACAGTACTGCACACTGCAGGTGGTGCTAACTAACACCCCTAACCATCACAGTACTGCACACTGCAGGTGGTGCTAACTAACACCCCTAACCATCACAGTACTGCACACTGCAGGTGGTGCTAACTAACACCCCTAACCATCACAGTACTGCACACTGCAGGTGGTGCTAACTAACACCCCTAACCATCACAGTACTGCACACTGCAGGTGGTGCTAACTAACACCCCTAACCATCACAGTACTGCACACTGCAGGTGGTGCTAACTAACACCCCTAACCATCACAGTACTGCACACTGCAGGTGGTGCTAACTAACACCCCTAACCATCACAGTACTGCACACTGCAGGTGGTGCTAACTAACACCCCTAACCATCACAGTACTGCGCACTGCAGGTGGTGCTAACTAACACCCTTAACCATCACAGTACTGCACACTGCAGGTGGTGCTAACTAACACCCCTAACCATCACAGTACTGCGCACTGCAGGTGGTGCTAACTAACACCCCTAACCATCACAGTACTGCACACTGCAGGTGGTGCTAACTAACACCCCTAACCATCACAGTACTGCACACTGCAGGTGGTGCTAACTAACACCCCTAACCATCACAGTACTGCACACTGCAGGTGGTGCTAACTAACACCCCTAACCATCACAGTACTGCACACTGCAGGTGGTGCTAACTAACACCCCTAACCATCACAGTACTGCACACTGCAGGTGGTGCTAACTAACACCCCTAACCATCACAGTACTGCACACTGCAGGTGGTGCTAACTAACACCCCTAACCATCACAGTACTGCACACTGCAGGTGGTGCTAACTAACACCCCTAACCATCACAGTACTGCACACTGCAGGTGGTGCTAACTAACACCCCTAACCATCACAGTACTGCGCACTGCAGGTGGTGCTAACTAACACCCCTAACCATCACAGTACTGCGCACTGCAGGTGGTGCTAACTAACACCCCTAACCATCACAGTACTGCACACTGCAGGTGGTGCTAACTAACACCCATAACCATCACAGTACTGCACACTGCAGGTGGTGCTAACTAACACCCCTAACCATCACAGTACTGCACACTGCAGGTGGTGTTAACTAACACCCATAACCATCACAGTACTGCACACTGCAGGTGGTGCTAACTAACACCCCTAACCATCACAGTACTGCACACTGCAGGTGGTGCTAACTAACACCCCTAACCATCACAGTACTGCACACTGCAGGTGGTGCTAACTAACACCCCTAACAGGATACCTCGAACATTTATGAGGCAGGACACCTCGAACATTTAATATAAAGATGATTGTTTATTTATTTTTGATGGTTATATTAGTTCATTCTACTGTTTTTGTTTGTGTTGGAAATACCTTCTCCACGACTGGTGCGACCTTGGTGTTCATCTCACTACCTTATGTTGTATCGAAATATTTATGCTGGTGTATGTGGGCTGTGTTGCGGGGTGCTCCTGGGTTTTTGATCTTGTCCCACATGGCGTTCGCGTCTGGGCTGATTAATGAAGTTTATTTGGAAAACTCTAGATGGGAAGTCTTTTAAAAATAGAATCTCTGAACTGTAGAGGATTGAGGAATCTCAAAAAAAGAAATGATATTTTAGATGATTTCAAGAAAAGAAACGTTAATATAATTCATCTACAGGAAACACATTTAATTTCCTCAGACCTTTCAATGTTAAAAAAAACATGGAACTGCAAATTTCTAATTGCAGGAGAAAAAAAAAATGCCTTAGGAGTGATAACAATCATCAACAACAACTTTGAGTATAAACTCCATTCAGTACAGAAAGATCAGGGAGGGAGGTATATGTTATGTGACATTGAACTCCCAGGAATTGTTCGATTTTTAATGTTAAACATTTATGGACATAACCAAGATAAACCTGGTTTATTAAAAAATATTCTTGAACAATTAGAAGATAAAATGATTAGGAACTGGATATTGTGTGGCGACTGGAACTTTGTATAAGACCAAAATATTGATACTTACAACTATATGCAAAATAATAATCCCAATTCAAAAATCTATTTTGAATCATTTATGGAAAAACATAACTTGATAGATATTTGGCGAAAAGCAAATCCCTCAAAAAAAAACTACACATGGTTCAGATCAAATCCTACCAAAGCAGCAAGACTGGATTACTTCATAATTTCGACTACTCTTTTGGATATTTATGCGGATTCAGCCATCTTTTTTAAATATAGGTCAGATCACTGCAAGATTGGTTTAAACTTACACTTGGAAAAAAACTTAAAAGGGAAAGGTCTATGGAAGTTAAACGCTGAATTGTTAAAAGACAACGAATTAATACAGCTAATAGAAGAGGGTATTGCACTTATGGTCGAAATACATGCCTGCACGCCATACAATCCAGATTTTGTAAAAAAATTTGATAATAACACCATAGATTTTATGGTTTCAATTGAAATTTTCTGGGAAGTTCTACTAGCTCACTTGAGAGGGATCTTTATAGCCTTTGCAGCTAGAAAAAAAAGAGAAAGATCCAACAGAGAAGAAAAGTTGGTCAAAGAGATTCAATCTCTAGATGAACTTTTTATCCTGGATATGTCAGACAACATTTTGGAAAATAATTTGAATGAAAAAAAGAGAGAATTAGAAACTTTAAGGGATATTAAACTAAAGGGAGCTTTTATAAGATCGAGGATCAAGGATTTCAATTTGGGAGAAAAACCCAACAAGCATTTTTTAAACCTTGAGAATTATAACTTTATTTCCAAAAATATCAAGGAGTTGTTGCTGGATGATAACACCATCATAGTACTGCACACTGCAGGTGGTGCTAACTAACACCCCTAACCATCACAGTACTGCACACTGCAGGTGGTGCTAACTAACACCCCTAACCATCACAGTACTGCGCACTGCAGGTGGTGCTAACTAACACCCCTAACCATCACAGTACTGCACACTGCAGGTGGTGCT
>OZ012685.1:61042157-61049657 GCA_963942565.1 Maea johnstoni | reverse complement strand
GTCAGTATCTCCACCTTTATGTATGTGTGCGTGTGCTTAGTATGTCAGTATCTCCACCTTTATGTATGTGTGCGTGTGCTTAGTATGTCAGTATCTCCACCTTTATGTATGTGTGCGTGTGCTTAGTATGTCAGTATCTCAACCTTTATGTATGTGTGTGTGTGCTTAGTATGTCAGTGTCTCCACCTTTATGTTTGGACAGCCATCTGGACTTCTGAGAAATGTTAGCTTGACATGAGAATCACTAGAAGGCTTCATAAAATTCTTAATGTAATTCGACCTTTAGCTACATGGAAACCTGAAATCTGAGGGCTTGCTGCTTAACAAACTCACACCTATGATTTGGTATGTTTTTCTTTATTGGTTGTTTCAACCTGATTTTATTTGGTGTTTGATCTGTTATATTTTCTGTTTTGTTTCTCAACTATAATGAAAATGTATTTTTCTATGATAGTCAATTCACTTATAAATACAAGTTCAGGCCTATTTCCCCAATGGTCTATTAAGATGTGGCTATTGGTCAAAAAGAGTAAAATTTGAATATTCTTCATGTAAATGTTTGCGCGTGTAAAGAGGAGTTCCTGATTGGTATTGCTGTAAGAGAGTAGTGAGTCTGACCTTGACATCCCTGCCGTCGATGGCGTGTGTGGAGAGTTCCTCGCCACTCTTGAACTTGTACTCTTTTGTGAAGTGAGGGGTGATCAGCCTCATGATCCAGGTGTCGCCCTCCATGTCGTACTCTAGCGTGGGAAGAGCATCCCGCAGCAGAGGCCGCAGTTCCTCTTTCACCTCTGAAAAAAACAAGAAAAAAAATATTATTTCATCTTCTATACAGACCACTTAAGGCTGCAGCATTTTATTTAGCTACTGGAAAGAATCAAAGGAAAGAAATGCATCATTTCCATTGATAAGGGTCAATATTAACACAGTAGATACTATGAATATATCCCAGGATCCCAGAAGCTTTGCCTTCTGTCCAGTATTGTTCTCATCGGAGGTATGAAGTTGGTTTAGTTTATTGATGGCTCTACCATAAGTATGGACATGCAAATTCGCAATTTTGTAAAATTTTGCTATTCAGCAAAATAAGTAATGGCCAGTGTTTGATCATGGAGTAGTTAATGCAGTTTGAAGTACCAGCAATATCCTATATAAATCCTTCAAACTGACACTGGAGATGCAAAAATAGATGTCATTTGTATTGTTACTTTATTGCAGTTTTTTAAGCAGTTCATTATTTAGACACTGCACCTAAATGGACTAGATTCCCCTTACATTATTTTCTCCTATCAATTTGCACATTGCACATGGGTTTTGTTTATTTGATTTTTGAGTGCTAAAGATCTTAGATAACAAAAATGATATTTTGCTTACCAAAATTTAAACCAAGCAGAACCTTTGTTGATTATATTATGCTAGATTCCTTCCATTATTTCATTCCCTTTCTATTAGCATAGTTACTATGTGTGATTGGTGATTTTGCCTTTAGCAACCCGAACTGCAGGACTTTTATGGTGATATTGTTATAATGGCATATTTTAAGAAATATTTCAATTGGAAATGTTTAACATAACATGAAATGAATAACATTAAATTTCATAATATAATATTAAACTGTTTTTTGCTTCACTTCATAAATATTTTAGCAAGTATAATATTTCCAAAAAGAAACACTATATTGATGAACTTAATATTAAAGGGTGAACAAATTTATTGAAGGTAAGCCCTAGTTGGTTGTTTGCTGCAATATTTTTGCCAACATCCCATTCCCTTTTAATCACTGTAGAGATGTGTGTAGGTGTGTGACTTTATGAGCCGTGAGGTCTGCCTGCAGTTCCCACTCAACTCTCACGGAGCTGACATGTATAGCTCAGTGCTGCACTGCTGTCTCAAGCTGCCTGCCAGCGGGCTGCCAGCCAACCAGGAGCTACATAATTCACAATCCTGGTAATATGTGCTCTATGGCCATAACACATCTCTTTGCACACTAGAACTTATAGCTTTGTCCTGCCCAGCAGACAGTTTTAAGAGAGATTTTACTTAATTACATTCAGTCTCTATCCAGAGGAGGGCTGGTTGATACGACTGCACTGGTGAATGTCTGGGCGCTTTATTGGGAAACGGTGATATATTGGAAATACCTCTTCATAAGTTTATTGGAAAAAAACAACACTAGCTTTTATCTTTGCTGAGTCTGCATCTTTTGGAATGACTCTCAATCTTTTCCATTCACAGAGTTGATAAAGGATATTAGAGATGGGTTTTCATCTTAAAAGATAGTGTTTTTTATGTCAGAATCAAAGAAAACTAGTGATACTTAACTTAGAGGGATTGGAATGCATAAGAGGGGTCTCCTGTTCCTAAAGTGGATTTACACATGGAAAACATATGAATGATAAGCCGTACCTTTGAAAAAGATGTTACATTTTCAAACTAGAAATGAATATTCCTTCACCATGAAAAAAATGAATGTCTGGGCTTCAGATGATTTTGATGATAGCTGAAGCATACTTAGAAAATTCACAATTTTTGTCATTTCCTGATTAATGCCAACAAAAATTAAGTACATATCACCACTTAAGTAAATTCTTTTTAGCCTTATGCAAAAACTGCAGGGTGAATTTCATTAAAAACTAAACTATGTGTGAACTTATATCAGGTGTCACTGTTAAGTCTGATAGAACAATATGTTTGCCATTTCTATGTCAATCATATTTTACCTTTTAAATGAACTCTTTTGTTTTGTATATAAGCAACACAAATGTTTGCCTCTTATGATGCAGAGTGTCCGCAACGTCTCACAGAAATGCAAATATTTTTGAAATATCACTTGAATTTAAGTAGATATCTGTATAAGAGTTGTATACTTTTACATAAGGAATTTTTCTTATATTTATAAGGTATTACAAGATGCTAGACCACCAAACCAGTTGTGCAACAAAGGAGATTCGAGGAGTTCATCAAACCACTTTTACAATTCTATGTGTCGTCAATGTTCTTACTAAGAATTATCACTTTTCTTTAGTTTTGCTTAAAATCCACAGGTTAGAAATTCCTCACCATTAAAACAAATCCCCCTTTCTACAGATTGCACCCTTTGCACAGAGATCCTTTTTCCACCTCTGCAGACTATACACTTAGTAGGAAGGGCTTAATAAATAGCAAGCCTGTTGAGAAAAAATCCCATTGATTGTTTTGTTGCACTAAGAAACCACTATGTTAACAAGTACATTTCCTTATCCTTGACCCAACTATATGTGTGAGTGTGAGTTAGTGTGTGTGGCCACCAAAACCCCTGCTTTTATAGCCAACAGCTGCCTTGCTGTTAAATACAACTAGCTAATTATACTGGCTTACTTTCCCCCACCTGTTTCTTCAGACATCAAAGGAATTGATTTGTAAATATAGCTTATAGAAACCAGCATGACTTGTGGACTAGTGGTAAGACCTTTGGCTCGTATGCGTGCTATCCTAGCTGTCAGTCCTGCCTGATCCTCATTGACTCATTCATTGGAATTGTCATTAGATCTAGGATTCTTTTTAATATATACTGTATTCGTACTTTAGAATGATTTTGCAAAATATTTGAAGGAGTGTTGTTGATAATGTTCTGAATAGCAATTCCCCTTTAAATATTTTCCCAACTTTACTTTTACCTGCAAACTATCATCAACATTGTCAGGCTGCTTTTGTCTGAGTTGGATATCAATTGGTTACGCCATTCATCCTTGAAGATATGTTGAAAGTTTTTGTCTGATCTTAATTTTCTTTTGAAAACAATTCCATTATAAAGCATGAATTCACAACATATTAGAATGAGAGATGTATAAGAGTGGTTTCTTAACCTGTTCACACTCAGGGCGGCCAAAAGAGGCCTGACAAGTTTGGAAATATTTTCCTTACAAATGCATCTTTTGAAAACATTTGAAGGAGAAATGTTGATCGGAAGATAAACAACAACACTCCTTGAAATATTTGGCGAACTTTCGATTTATTCCCAAGTTATTTCCAAAGGTATGAAAGTAGCAGACAATATTTCTAGAGGGACTCTTGAGTGTTAATGGGTTAATTATCAACATTTCCTCTTCAAATATTTTCCTCAAATATTCTGGTCACAACAATCTTGCAAAGATAGTCTGGGCATTTTGGGGTATTACACTAACATGAATAGCTAATGTTTGCATCAGTGTGTATTGGCCAACAGCAACATTAGGGTTAAAGTTGTAACATTAAATTTTGTTGGTATACAATTGTGTGGTGTTGTGAAGAGCGGTCTATGGTGCCTTTGCAAATCTGAGATATCTTTGTTGATTGTAAAGAATTTCATTCTTGCCCTGATCTCTATAATCTTGTTGCGATATTACCTTAGGTATTAAAAGTGACATAAATCTGAACCAACAAACATATTCAATTTTCTGTTCATCGTCTTTGCCTTTTTGGTATGGAAGAACCACTAAACTTTCAATATATTGAATTCACTGGATATTGTATTTTTAAGAGTAAATTTTGATGTAGAATTTCACTCATTGTCACTTTCTTGCCATATTTACGCTAAATTAGTACTAGCAAGTTATTTTGGTAAGCATTTTTAAACCCCAGGGCTTTGGCACTGAGTCAGCAAACTAGTGTTGTGAAATGCCACTGTGAAGACCACTCGGCAAGCTGGGCAGTCTGCCACAGTTGAAGTAATTTCCATGATCGGGGAAAACCAATCTCTGATATGTAGTATCAAGTGTCCATTTCAGTAGTTTATAAAGTATTTCCATGCATGTCAAGATCCCTGTGATTAGGGACTTACATTTGCGCAGCTCCTAACCATTTCCTGTTGCTATGCTCTTGTATGTAGTGTTCCCTAGCAACATGTAGTTAATCTTATCAACAAAAAGTTATGTCTGTCCTTAAGTGTAAATCTGTAGTAATTTAACCAATTGAGAAAATGATGGAGACCTCAAAGGTCATATTAAGGCCTATAGATCCTACTCATTTTTGTGTTATCTAAATACAGAAAACATTGTTTGAAAATATTTCAGTGTCCATCTGAACTTAACCTACAGCTTTTACTCTCACATTTAATAAGTTAATACCTTAATTATTTCCAACTCCAAAATATTGAACAAGTTTTATAGGATTTAGATGGCATTCTCATAATATGATAGCCTGTCAGAACAATGGAACTGGTGTATTTGTCATCAATCCATTCAGATGTCAGCAATTGTTATGTGGGTGTGTGGCGAGTTATTCCCGGATGATTTATTCTGGTATAATGTCAGCAGGATGCCAGCGTTGAAAAGACACCGGCATCATTTTGATTCCAGCTCACTGTCGAGAAATCAGTATTCAACGTGAAACTTGACATGGGGGATACATAATAGGATCCCCAGGTAGGCTTAAGCTGATGATTAACAATAGCACTTTTCAGCTAGGAAGGGGTTTATTATAGTTGTTATTGTATTAATAGTGGCTGTGTGGGCTGTTGGGGGTGTAGTATGACAGACACCAGAGATACCTACATCTGCAGCACATCCCTCATTATCAAGCCTCGTCCTTACTTGCCACACGCTGTGACAACTTGCAGATACACCAGAGATACCTACATCTGCAGCACATCCCTCATTATCAAGCCTTGTCCTTACTTGCCACACGCTGCGACAACTTGCAGATACACCAGAGATACCTACATCTGCAGCACATCCCTCATTATCAAGCCTTGTCCTTACTTGCCACACGCTGCGACAACTTGCAGATAAACGTGAAAAGGAAAGGTGTATTATCCTTCAGCAGCCGAAACAATTTTGGAATATCGTTTAACAGAAGCATCATTTGGTTGCCTTCCAAATCCAACACAATCTAATATCAAATTTTTTAAAATCTAACTTTTTTAATCATTTTTTTTTGGTCAAAAATTTTATGTTTCAAGATGAAAACATGAATAAGTTAGGTCTTGTCATCATTACATGAAGCCTGGAGTATGAATCCCAGATCCTTCAGCAGAGGTGAGAGTTATTGAGCAGTGCATAGGATTCCTTGTGAATATAGCGGTTAAAGGAATAGCTAGTAACAAGATAGTATTTATACCTTAAGCAAAGATCTTGCAGCATATAGGAGGCAAGCTGTAGTTCTGAGAGACCAGAGTGCAGCCCTGATTACACTGCAGGTGTGTTAGTAATACTGGGCAAGGAACCTCCCTTGTTGCCTCAGGTCCCCTGTATCTAGCTCTCTCCATTAGTTTCACCTCGGGAGTTCATTAACTAAGCTACCGTGCTCCATCACCCAATTGATGAGTAATGGTGTGGCAGAGGCATAAACATTATTGTTTTTGAATATTGATGATGAAAACAGGAAGTGGAGGTAGATGCTGTCAGTGAGGACACATGTATTGGTGGTTGTGGGTAGGGATTCTGACGGCCTGACGTATTAGGTGGCATGATGACTGATCTGGAGGGAATAGTACATAAGCAATGAACAGGTCCTTGACTCACATCTAGACAGCAGCAAAATAGATGCTGTTTGCTTAAGGCTTGGGAACAGGAAGTCCCTCATTATAACGCTGCCCACACAATTCTCTGCATAATTAATTGCTCATTATGGGGACATGGCTCACTCTGAGTGAGGGGACCAGGGGTTGCTGGCCTGGGGGGGGGGGGGGGGGGGGGGGGGGGGGGGGGGGGGGAGAGAGAGAGAGAGAGAGGGGGGGGGGGGAGGAAGATAGAGACAACATGCATTTTATTGGTATTAACTCCCTTTATTTGTATTCAAAGTGGTATTCATACTCTCAGAATAGGATCAAGATTGTTAGTAGCTGGTGAGAATCAATTTTGACTGTTTCTTGATATTCACGCTTGTCTCAGTTTTTTTCATGTTGAATAAATAACCTGAGATACATGATTTTCTCTGTATTCAATACAGTGTCATATTCAATATGTTTCAGTGGCACCTTGAGAGGTGTCTGTGTGGGTAGATGTGTAGCAGGTGTTTGAGACTCCCTATGACTATGACCCTCCTAATGTCCCCCTTGCATGTCAGCCAGTACTAGGGGATGCTAGTTGTGACAATGGTGCTTGGAGATCTACAATCCTCTGATTTAGTGGTATTGATACCAAGTACACAGTTGCTATGTTAGGGACATTTGGAATCTAATCCATTCATGCCCTGCAGCAACATGACTTGCAATGCTTTGGCTTCTTTTTAACTTAATTTTAAATGTTATTTTATTTTCCTGCTTGGCATATATATATATATATATATATATATATATATATATATATATATATATATATATAGATATAGATAGATATAGATATAGATATAGATATATATATATATATATATATATATATATATGTATATATATATATATATATGTGTATATATTTATATATATATATATATATATATATATATATATATATATATATATATATATATATATATATATATAATTATATATATGTATGTATGTATATATATATGTATATACATGTACATATATATCAGCTCCCG
>OZ012685.1:61035350-61037850 GCA_963942565.1 Maea johnstoni | reverse complement strand
ACTGGACTCTGTCTGAGCCGACCAGGACAATCAAAGCCTTGGTGCAATGAAGTTTCAATTGTGTCCCAATAGTTGAGGGGATTGTAACTATACAGTCTGTCGAACACTGACTGGACTCTGTCTGAGCCGACCAGGACAATCAAAGCCTTGGTGCAATGAAGTTTCAATTGTGTCCCAATAGTTGAGGGGATTGTAACTATACAGTCTGTCGAACACTGACTGGACTCTGTCTGAGCCGACCAGGACAATCAAAGCCTTGGTGCAATGAAGTTTCAATTGTGTCCCAATAGTTGAGGGGATTGTAACTATACAGTCTGTCGAACACTGACTGGACTCTGTCTGAGCCGACCAGGACAATCAAAGCCTTGGTGCAATGAAGTTTCAGTCGTGTCCCAATAGTTGAGGGGATTGTAACTATACAGTCTGTCGAACACTGACTGGACTCTGTCTGAGCCGACCAGGGCAATCAAAGCCTTGGTGCAATGAAGTTTCAGTCGTGTCCCAATAGTTGAGGGGATTGTAACTATACAGTCTGTCGAACACTGACTGGACTCTGTCTGAGCCGAGCAGGACAATCAAAGCCTTGGTGCAATGAAGTTTCAGTCGTGTCCCAATAGTTGAGGGGATTGTAACTATACAGTCTGTCGAACACTGACTGGACTCTGTCTGAGCCGACCAGGACAATCAAAGCCTTGGTGCAATGAAGTTTCAATTGTGTCCCAATAGTTGAGGGGATTGTAACTATACAGTCTGTCGAACACTGACTGGACTCTGTCTGAGCCGAGCAGGACAATCAAAGCCTTGGTGCAATGAAGTTTCAGTCTTGTCCCAATAGTTGAGGGGATTGTAACTATACAGTCTGTCGAACACTGACTGGACTCTGTCTGAGCCGACCAGGGCAATCAAAGCCTTTAAGTGCAATAAAGTTTGAGTTGAGCGCCAATAGTTGATCTGTAGCCAGCCCTTGATGGGGGTCTTGAGAGTTTCCTCTGGGAACAAGAGTGCTGCCCTCATATGTTATGTCACATCCACTCACACTTCCTGCCGCGGCTTCTGAGGCCCTCCTACTACCATCCAGTTATGCACTATTCATGCCTCGTTTAATGCCTGTACGTACTCCGGGATAATTTGGCTGACTGTCGGCTGTCTGGTCTGCCCAGTTATGGCTGAGAAATGGCGTTTTAACACCTCTGCATTCAAAGCTGGCTGTGTGTGCACAATCCTTTACTGTGACACGCTGTTTGATGCATGAGTTTGCACTCAGTGTGTTCTTTGATCAGTTTTCCTCAGTTCCGTTTATAGTTATGTGTGTAGTGGACAGCAGCTGTGACTCAGCTATTATCATATATTCCACACAATTATCTCCCAATGATCGCAAAGTCTTAAATATTCTCAGGATTTAGATTATGCTGACATCAGGGTTGCATTCTGGTTGACAGTTTGATAAAATTCCTCACTTTCTATATAGATCTTCACCAGTTGGATTTTTTTCATGGCAGAGGAAAGTCTTATTCCTTTGCTACTTCTACTAGTGTACTTATTAGTGCTACTACTACTACTACTACTACTACTACTACTACTACTACTACTACTACTACTACTACTACTACTACTACTATTTTTAGTCTTTATTAGGTAGTGTATGTTTCTAAATTGATCACTTTGTAACACATACATCATTCATTCTAGAAAATATTTATAAAAAGGATTGAATCTTACAAGTTTGGAACGGTTGAAATACGGCCAGTTTTGATTGATGCTGTGTCCTTTAGAATGTATCATCCTTTATATATTTGATGATATCCACTCTGATAGGATCTTTGTATAAGCAGAGTTGAATTAGGGTTGTTTCTTTTGCACATGTTTATTTGTCGAATGACATACTCTTATATCAAAGCACACTTCCAATTATTGATTTGAGAAAATTTAGTCTGAATTGATAAATGCCATTATTTAGGCCATGGTATTCCAACATTGCAGTTATAAACTAAAGACAGAGAGTTAAATACTCAAAGAGTCAAAGAAAGGACATGTCACTGATATTTTCTGACTAAACCATATTTCAGGGAAATATGTTAATCAGGACTCAACTATTAAATCGTATTGCTAACACATGATTAGCTCTAGAAGTTTATTTCGTGGTATCATAGTATTTTCTTCATGGGAAACCTGAGGCATGATCTGTAAATCCATTCATGCTCAATAGCTATGCTGGAAATTGTCATCTGGTCCTATGATACTTTTGAAAGTAGCTTCTAAAAAATAAATGGTTTTACAAGATGTTTGAAGGAGAGTTGTTGATAGAGTTCTAATTAAAATTGCTTTCTCGATTATATTTCTAACTAGTCCTTCACCTGAAAGATTTCCTTAAAACTGCTACGTTTTGCTCCTGCCGGCATTAATGTGTTCAATATTGGATTTGTTTTCTTTGTAAACTGGTTTGATTGAGGATCAGATCTAGTATTCAGTTCTATGGCGAAGCAATGCCGTCTGTGTACCA